>JADDOH010002355.1:0-18095 GCA_016648135.1 Agrypnia vestita
AATATCACTAATAATATTATTTAATATTTTTTATGGTTTAATTATTAAAAGTACTCACATATTTTTAAGACTTTAATGCAATTATAAGCATACCATTGAGATCGAAATAAATAAATGTATTTTTTTGAAAGTTTAATAATATTAAAAAATATTTACAATGTTCTTGTGATCTAAAAAAATAAGGAATTCTATAAGTTATTTCCAATAAACACATCGTTCGTTAAAAATAACAGTTAATAAAAATATACATTTTCTTTAATTTCAATTCACATTTTTAATGCTATTAAGCGTGATTTGTGACTACGAGTAAGTGCACTCTGAAAGACAAAAAAACTTTTTCACCAGTGTGCTTACGCAAATGTACTATAAAGATTGACTTACGATTGTACGAATAATTGCACTGCGAGCATAAAAGTTTCTCTTACGTGCTTTAGAAAATGGCTTTTAAAGAGTATGTCTTTTTAAGTGTGATTTATTATTGCATAAATAATTACACTAAGAACATGAAAACAGTTAGCATAAGAGTGCGTAAGCGTGATTTGTGACTAGGATTACGTGCACTCTCAAAGACAAAAAACTTGCACTGCGAGCATAAAAGTTTCTTTCTTGTGCTTTAGAACATGGCTTTTAAAGTGTTATTCATATTGCGAGAATATTTACACTGCAAATATGAGAAAAGATTTTATTCAGTGTGCTTAAGCACGTGCACTTTTAAACTTGACTTACGATTGCAAGAATAATTGCACTGCGAACACGAAAACAGTTTTTCACCAGAGTGCGTAAGAGTATGTCTTATTAAGAGTGATTTTGAATTGCATGAATAATTGCAATCCGAACATGAAAACAGTTTTATTCCAGTGTGTTTAAGTACATGTACTTTTAAATTAGACTTATCATTGCAAGAATAATTGCACTGCGGACATGAAAAAAGTTTTTCACCAGAGTGCGTAAGAGTATGTCTTTTTAAGTACGATTTTGAATTGCATGAATAATTGCACTGCGAACAAGAAAACAGTTTTTCACCAGAGTGAGTAAGAGTATGTCTTATTAAGTGTGATTTTGAATTGCATGAATAATTGCAATGCGAACATGAAAACAGTTTTATTCCAGTGTGTTTAAGTACATGTACTTTTAAATTAGACTTATCATTGCAAGAATAATTGCACTGCGGACATGAAAAAAGTTTTTCACCAGAGTGCATAAGAGTATGTCTTTCTAAGTACGATTTTGAATTGCATGAATAATTGCACTGCGAACAAGAAAACAGTTTTTCTCCAGAGTGCGTAAGAGCATGTGTTTTTAAATTTGACTTATGATTGCACGAATAATTGCACTGCGAACATGAAAATAGTTTTTCTCCAGAGTGCGTAAGAGCATGTGTTTTTAAACTTGACTTTCGATTGCACGAATAATTGCACTGCGAACATATAAACAGTTTTTCTCCAGAATGTGTAAGAGCATGTGTTTTTAAGTTTGACTCTCGATTGCCTGAATAATTGCACTGTGTACATGAAAACGGTTTTTCACCAGAGTGCGTAAGAGTGTGTCTTTTTAAGCTAGATTTTTCATTGCATAAATAATTGCACTGCGAACATGAAAACAGTTTTTCACCAGAGTGCGTAAGAGTATGTCTTTTTAACTGTGATTTTTTATTACATGAATAATTGCACTGCGAACATGAAAAAATGTATTTTTTAACATTGGAAACTGTCTCCAATTCCGGCTGCATCCCAGGGGCGGGCGAAGACTCGGTTGAATTTTCCGTAAAATAATCTTCATTTCTCAGGAGATCTACAAAGTAAATAATTATTTATTAACGCCAACATTTGTACGGTTCCTGCCAAAATTGAATTGTTGAAAGTTTGTATTTATTTGCAAACATGGAAAAAAATAGTTTGGATTCCTGCGGTAAATATAAAATGAAAAAGACTAATATTGCTAGCGAGAAGCTATTGCTAATTATTCATATTTACGATTTATTTCATTAAACCACCACTAAACTGTTGAAGGGTTGTTGGTGAAAGTGAACCAAACAGCTCACTTACTCGGAACAGGTAACAGGTCAAATATAACAGATTATTTATGAACGCCTCATCTCTAGTGATCATATTATCTATGGCATCTGTAACACAGAATGTGTACTTTCTCCTGACACTAAACACATTTTCTTTCTGGGTGACATATATCATTTACCCTCTTTGAGGGATCCACCGCAATTAGCCTCAATTCAAACCACGTCCAAAATAAAATTTAAAAAATACTTGAATGAAAATATATACGTAAGTAGATAGGGCGCTAGAAATCGAGCTCAGGTTCTTAATAAATTGAAAAATTAAATTTGGCATTACCAGAGTTAACCGTAGATAAAACATCTCAAATGAAGAAATTAATGATGAAAAATTGAAAACCGTTAGGTACTTTTTAGCCCATCCATCTTTAACGGCCTGGTGAGATGCGCGCATTTTACATTTACTGAGAATGAATCAATAATGAAGCAACTCATCACCGGCACGCTGGTCGGCCCTCCTGGAGTACTTCGAGCACTCCTTACTTAAAAAATTTACTTTCTTAAATTGGAACACTAGGAAACAAATTTATTAAAATGAGTAATGAAATTTTAGAGAAAAGAAAGAGTGCCAATAGCAAATTGAATGTCATAAATAACCAGGTTCTTTTTGGAAATAGTTACCTTTTAAATTTATTTTCGTGTTAAGTAGGTACTTTATTATTATTTATTTTCCGTACATAACTTTTTAATATTTTGATTATCTATACTTCGATTTTAAAATTTCATTTTGTTATCCTGACGAAGAAGCCATTGGCTTTGAATGTTGAATTTTTTCAATAAAAAAAGTGGTGTAAACAAAATTAACTTCTATAAATTATAAAATGTATGTTTTAAAATGCACTGTTTGAGAAGAATATATTTTTTGCGAGTTTTTTCGAACCAACAAGAATGAACGTTAAGGTGAACGATAGTTATGTCATTGAACGAAACTGTCCATCCCTAGAAGACTGACGTTAATCATAGATAAATGTCTGAAAATGTCAAAATATGGGATCAAAATTTAGAAACCGTAAAGTACAATTAAGCCCACCAATCTTGAACGGTTACATCAGGTACAAGTATTTCACATCACTGAGAATTAATGAATAATGAACAAACTCCTCACCGGCGCGCTGGTCGGCCTTCCTGGAGTACTCCGAGCACTCCTGTTTAATGTCAGGATACGATATGTCCATCTCCGTGTAGGAAGCTCCACGGCCTGCTCCTTCATCGCCGCTCCCGGCTTCAGACCCTGGCTCGGGCTTGATAACAGGAACATCTTGGTCAGCGCTCATGGTTCTTGTACGTTCCGGCTAGCAAGAGACTCTAGTAGCAAATGGCGATCGTCGAATGATGCCGACCATAGACACGAACGGGCCATAGACGTATTATATTATTAATTATTCGATAGGTAGGACCTTTATAAATGTGACGTTCCTCCCATTCCCCAAGTCAATAAAGTCTTCAATGTGTGGTGATAGGCAGTGCTTTTTGAGCTCAAAACAGACTTCGCATCGACGCTGTCGAATTGCCACTGGAATACGATTTTAATATAACATTGGAACCAGATTAAAAATTGTAACTATACCGAACTAACTCTTTGTAACCCGGATTCCTAATCATGATAGAGATGTTTAAACTCAAATAATCCGCTTGAGGCGCAGATTATGCCACGCAATGTGCGGAGCGCCCTTATCAATGGAATGAATGAAAAAAATTGACGTTCCGAACTCGCTGGAGAATTGTCATGTTTGTAACAAATAATTATTTGCGAAATCGAGGTCACGCGCTATTTTATATCCCAAAATGCAGAACGGATGTAATGAATAGGCACACCTTAACGGGTAATGTGCAATTCTTAAATGAATTGAGAGATCATGTATGATAACATTGATAACATTGAAAGTTCGCTAGAACAGAAGATCGCCACCATATAAGAACTCATGTCATAACTTGCATAGTAAATTGAGCAATCTGTTAAGCAATTAAAAAAAAAAAACGTTCACAAGAACCTTGCCTATGTTGGTCCTCAACGCAAAATTTTGAAAACAATGACGCAATTCGAAAAGAAAAAATTAACTGAAATACTTAACCCCCATAAATAATAAAATAAATACTATTCTCATAAATAAAATTCCAGTTTGCGGCTAATCTCGATGCTTTTCTGGTATGTAGGCCTAAACACTTTGTTATTTCACGAACGCTTTGTTCACTGTTCATATCCCTATCCCGTCACCAAAAAAAACATTGCAGAATGAATTAAACTTAAGGAGAATATTACAGTACAAATTGGCAAAGGCGGAAAATTGAAAACACAAATTCGCATCAACACTTATTACCCAAAAATAAAACTGCTTACATATACATACTTAATTAAATCGACACGCCAGACATATTTTTATCGACCAGTTATTTCTACCATTATTGACTAATTACATGGGATTGACGCAGGGTTTCATTAGATCACAGTAAAATTCCTTGAGTATGCATTACAATATTAATCTTATTATTAAGTCGTCGGTTTGATTCTTACAGTAGGCCTCTCAATATTTAACGTTATTTATACATTACATCGTTATAGGTCAATCCTTATCATTAACATTGATTTAACGTTATTTATACATTACATCATTACAGGTCAATCCTTATCATTTACATTTAAAATTTACCACTCCGCATATTCTCTTCCTTTCTTTTTCTTTTTAATTTTTTTTCTTTAACAATGACAACATGTACTTGATACTTAGTTTTATTTTTAATTTTAGCTTAAATAAAACAAGCTATCGTACTTCTTAGTTGGACCAAACATATTTGTCAATATGTGACATAGAGATACAAAACAAAGGGCTAAAATTATACAGACATCGTGGCATTTCTTAGTGAATCAATTAACATAAAAACTTATTTACATGGGATACATGCTTCAAGCGGGTCCCCTAATGTTAATGTTCTGTATACATCTTTGTAATTTCTTTTGGGATTACAAAGTACATGAATTTGCATCAACGCCACTTTCCCGAAAGGAATGCTTACATATACTAACATAATCAAATTCGATAAACATTTTTTTTTCAAGAAATTATGTTAAACCTTATTACTAGAAGAACAATTAAGAAAACTTGGCGTAAATTAATTAATGTAACATTATTTACACCTAAATAATGAAAATTCTTACTTCAATATGTAAGCTGGATTGAATGCAAAACATTTTTTTTGGACTTTCATTATACTAATCATTATCTTATCAAATCAGCTTTCTTCCACCCCTGGTATAAGAATATAAGAAAAGAATAAAAATAGAGAACACTAAAAAAAATTATATAAGCCACATTCCACCAGGCAGACAATTGAAAATTTTCCAAACAAGAATTATTTTGAGCTTTATTATTACTAGATTAAAACAACTATTTTAAAATAGACCGACAAATTATATTGCTTAAACGAGTAATCAAAACAATAATTGCATGTTTACAGATAGGTTATATACCTACAACCTACAAATTTGTATAAAAAAAAAACACAATATTGGGAGCTTGAATAACTAATGACAAATTAACATTATTCTTAAAAATAATTAAAACTCACAAATTAACATTATTCAACTAGGTGTATGTAATACATGAAAACATAAGACATGAAAGCCTCGATCTAAAGTAATATTAATGTTTATTCCAACACGGCATTTACTTATTTGCAATTAATTAAACTATTTTGTTTCAACCCCGTGTGCTAAAATTCATTCTGCAGACAGATTTCAAAAGACTAAAAAGTCGGAATCTTATATCTCTTCAACCGTGTTACATTTTTTCACGAGATAATATTCTATCACGTTATATATTATATATTACATCAATATCAAACATCGTCGGCAATAACAAGTTTTTTTTTTCTTTTGTTACGATCAATACATTTTTTTATTATTTGCCACAAGTTAGATTAATTCGGGATGATCTCGTTATCATTTCAAATTGCAATGTCCCGTTCATTTCGGTCCTTAACAATAGAATACGGAATAAATGAGAAAACTACATATAAAACGAGTAACATCCACCTGCAGAGGTGGCCTGGGTTATCTAAATTATCATTACCTTACTTAAATTAAACATATCAGTTGCTCATTAATTAGGTACATATTACATTGATATTATGATTCACCACTTTGCCTCAATTTCTAATTCGGCCTCTACCTTCTTAATTGATTGACCCCTGTTATCTTTATTGATAATGACCGCCTGGTCGTGCGTTGCGGGATCCTCGCGCCCTTATAATAATAATATAATTTATACGATCCTACATCTCGCGGATAGTGTCGCCATGTGGTGGATCGGTATGTCAGCGCTTTCTAAAACATCTCTATTGTCTGTCGAGGACAATAGTAAGTTTACTGCGACGACTTTCGGAATTATTATCTTGTTTTTCTAAAAAATGTCTTTCCCAAAACAATGGCGACTTCTCTAACAAACGCAGCTTTCTAAACCGTTGTCCCATGTGTTCGCATTTGGCCAAGATGTTCTTTCTATTGTTTAATCGGGGTTAGAGATATACGTCCCGCTGCAAGAAAAGGTTTACCGTTTTTACCCTTCCAAGATGTTACTTAAGAACAAAAGGTTGCGAACGTGTTGTCCATCCTAACAAAAGGCCGTGCGCTCTTAATGTCTTCGGCAACCCTAACTTTCTAATTCATTGTTTCATATGTTTTATGGCGGGCTATCCTAAGAGCGATCGTCCGTCGCAATGTTATTTTTTTGAACAATAGGTCACATATTTCGTCCTCGAACAAAAGATCGAACATGACCGGCTGTGACCACATGGCGCGTGATCTTCGAAACATGGGCGCTTTGATTTCGGTATTGCCCTAGGACAAAATTAATAACCTGGTTCGCGTCATATTCCGGTGCATCAACACGCACCCCCCCGAGTTGACGCGAACCGGTTATTATTAGGCCACCTGATGTGCGTTTGGTGGTCGCTAGCACTCCCTCTTCAGTATTGGCCCAGCGACCTAATCTATCGTTCCGCGCGAAGAGCCAAGGCGACAAAACAAAAAAAAAATATCTCGGACTGACTCCTGACCTAGGGGTTATCAAACTATATTGGGGAACAGGGAAAACGGAAAAAAAAATCTCCAGCCTTCTGGCTTCCGGTGTCACTCATCTCCCTTCCGGTTATTACTTGCGTGCGTGCGTGTGTGTATGTGTGCGTTTTCCTATGCAGCCCTCCTCGCTCTTTTTCTCACTTCACCCCGGCGGGTCCATGTCGGCGCCCTGCCGACGATGGGGTCCGCGCCCGCGACCCCCCTTTCGGGTCCTTCCTCGCCTAACACGCCCTTGTGCTCCGGCGGTTTCCTTCGTCGTCTCCCCCTTATGCATCCATATCGGCGCCCTGCCGATGATGGAACCGTGTTCGTGACCGCTGCCTGGGTCCTCCGTCGTCTCACGCTCGTCTCGCTTCGTCCTACCTCGTCATCCCTGCGTCCGCATTCAGCGCTCTAGCCTTGCTGGACTCTGTTCTACGCCCGCTGCATATTCCGGCGCCACAACACATACGAGAAGAAAACACACGCCGCACTAACGCGCCTCGCACTGAGACCGGTTTTGAATAAGGAGAATTAAGAACATTTAAAAAAAAAACAAATAATGCCTACATCGTCGCCTCGGCCACCTCGTATCCTATTTGTCGCGAATTCCGAACTACGCATCGCTTGGTACTTAGCCCACTTCCGGTCCGATAGTAAATCTTAAACGACGAATAAAATAAAAAACGGTAAAATAGAAAGTGGCGCCTACTCTATATTCAAGTGTACGATAGCGAGATTCACCTACACCCAGAGGCAGTAAAACATTACAAGTTGTCCTCAATGAGTGGGCACATTAGGACCTACACTAAACTCATTATCGTCAGCGACCGTAAACCCGACCTAAATATACATTTTTGAAGTACTCGGTCGGCCCCTCCTAATTAAGTAACAATGGGGTGTTATGGGGATTATCGGCGCCTGGGGCCATTGACCCCTTAGAGTATATACAATCCATAGAGGGATAACTAAACATTTTACCAAACCCGTACGCGTGGTAACATAAATCTTACTCAGTTTTAACAATATAGTAACACATAAGACAAAAAGGGACAAAAAAGATCACCCGGTCGGGTACGTCTTTAATTGCTTTGTAAGGGTTCTCTTTGCCCGAGTTTCAAAACTCGGGCAGAGAACGGCAGAGCTGACAGATTTGTTATCCGTATTTTCGATAAATTATTGTGTGTTTACGTGCAAATATTACAAAAAATTGATATGCCTTCTTGTGCAATGAAGGGGTGTTCCAATAGGACTGGAAACGAGAAGAAACATATCAGTTATCACAGGTATTTTATCCAAAATTTGAAAATTTTACATATATACGTTTTATTTCATAATTTTAACAACAAACCAACTGCAAACATTTACTTTTGTTTAAAAAATCCTAGAACGTTTATTTTTGATTGATTCTATTACACAAATAATTCGGAGAATGCTATTTTGAAGATGTTTTTGATGACTTAAATCAAAATATGTCTATGAATGTTCAATCAACACAAATGTAAAATTATTTACTTAAATTCTGAATTTTTAGGAGTAAGAATGAGAAGGCACTACATTGTATGGATCTAACTAAGCTCAATGTGGTATTTTTATGACAAAGCATATTGGACCGACAGGGCTGTGCTTAAAATTTTAGAATACAAATTATTTATTATTTAAAGTATTCGGATTGGGATATCATTTTTTGTAGGTTCCCAAAAAATGAAGTAAGAAAAAATGAATGGATCCATGCTGTGGGAAGGATTAATTGGAATCCCGGAAGTCACAGTTGTGTTTGCTCAGATCACTTCTTGAATGTACATTTTGACAGAAGGAAAGAAAACAAATTAGTTCGAATAAAAAAATTTGCCGTTCCTAGGAATTATTCAAGAACAGAACTGGCTTTTGATAGAGTAAGTACCTATAGTGTTCATTCTTTATTCGTTTTTCGTTACATAAAAAATTTCTTAAATCGCCAATTTATACGGGATTTATAAAATTAGTTATGTGCATTCTGAAACTCCTAGTATATGAAGTAGTATATTTTCGTCCGGTATAAATATACATTGCCCTATAAAATACACCCAAAAAAAATGTAATTAATTGCAAAATGTTTTTATTTCTTTGTTATAAAGATATAAGAAATAAGAAAAACATAAAAAAACTAAAAATTTTCGATTTATGGGTTATTATAGCATACGTAGGAGCAATCGATATTATGTTTTACCTAAAATCGTTAGGTATATTAATTTTTCATAAACTTTAAATTTAATCGATATTATTACATTCAGTCTACAAATTCGACAGTAAACATGGGAGAGTTGCTTAAAGTGATCCCTTCATGTAATGCAGTCGTTGGCCATGTATGTTTTGATAGTACGTTTTACCTAAAATCGTTGTATTAATTTTTTGAAAACTTTAAATTTAATCGATATTATTACTTTCAGTCTACAAATTCGACAGAAAACATGGGAGAGTTGCTAGAAGTGATCCCTTCATGTATCCCTTATTTAGCGATTCTGTAGCGGATGCCATAGAATTTTGTGCTAAAAACCTAAAGCTGCCACAATTTTCTAACAGTGAACCAACAATTTTTTTCATAAGGTGTATAAACAAACTATTTGATATATTCAATTCCCGTAATATTTCAGCACCTGAATGGAAAAGGCCTGTATTCTCGGGGAATCATTTAAAGTTTTCTGCGTACCTGAGTAATGTTAGCGTATATTTATCTGATTTAAAATTACCAAATGGAGTAAAAGTTATTCAGTCTAATAAAAAAATGGGGTTTTTGGGTTTTCGAGTTTGCATAGAAAGTTTACAATTATTAGTTAAGACGTATTTAATGTCAGAGTCCCCAGTGTTAAAATATCTAACGATGTACAAATTTAATCAAGACCATATCGAATTATTTTTCGGAGCTATACGCTCACATGGTGGTTATAATAACAACCCAACCGTTAGCCAATTTAAGTCCGCGTACAAGAAATTACTTATACGCGCAGAAATCAAAGATAATGTAAATGGAAACTGCATACCTTTAGATCAAATTAGTATATTAAACTGTAATTCAAATAATTCTGTCAACATTATAAACTGTTCCTCCTCCAAATTAAAATTATTACGTGATGACGAATTGAGTTTCGAAAATACTTTGCCTTTCGACGATATTCCTGAATCAATATATATGTGCAGTCAGGATGTGGAGAGTTGTATAATTTATATTTGTGGTTTTGTTGTCAGGCATCTAAATAAAAAAATTAAATGTGAGAATTGTCTTTCTGCCCTTATTGGCTTTAAGACAACTTTGCGAAATTCATTAATTGCACAAAAAGATAGAGAGGGATTAGTATATCCATCAGATGACGTTATTTTAATTTGCACACATAGTGAACCGCGTTTTTAGAGAAGCTCTTAACCGTAGTGGAGGAAAAAGAATGAATCCTCACTTTTCATTAGAATATTTAGTCAACAGGGTCTTAAAAATATTCCTAACTGTAGATTGTTTTAATATATTACTTTCTCACATGCTAGACAAGTCACCGCTGGAGAACCATACTGTTCACCTAATTAAGGCAGTTGCTTCTAAATATTTAGATGTCAGGCTACACTTTCTGATCAAATCAGCGGTACAACCTACCGTCAGAGTGAGACAACATTTCAACAGATTAATTATCTTCCAAAATCAATAGCGTACTATATTAAAATTTTATATTTATTATTAATTCCATTAATGTACTTCATCATATTGTTTTTTCAAACAATGTATTTTATGTGTATATACAAACAATCTATATTATGTAAATAACGTAATTTTCTAAATATTTGTAGAAATGCAGATATCTAAATGTTTATGTTTGATATGGTATAAATAATCCTCGATTATAATTATTATTATTGCAGTACCTTATATAATTATTGTTGTGGTGATATTTAAAATTGTAATAAAATAAATTAAAATAAATAGATATACCCACATATAAAAGGCATTATCATTTATTGCTACTTTATTGTAAGAGAATTCACAGAGAATCGTACATTAGTGGTAGCCCTGATTTAGCAAGAAATTACAAACACGTGTTAGAAATGAATTGTCCAGTCTCACCGAATGACCACGCCTCTTTTAACAAAATTCTTACAAGTTTCGAAATAATATGGTCTCTATGGATTGTATATACTCTAAGATTGACCCGCTATTTACTATTCCTAGCTCGAGTGCATCATAAAACAACCTTTCCCGGCGCCCATTGTCCGGGACGAAACCAAAATGGTTTGACTGTCGGCACACCGCTGTCATTTCGATAATCTATCGGAATATATTTTATTCTTACGTGTTAACTAATTTCTAATATTTCCACTTAATTCTAACTTATATAAACGAGAAAAAAAATAAAAGTGTTTCCGGGAGAAGAGCTGCTGCTATAATCGTCCGTACTCTAATTTAAATCTATTCTTACTATAATGTCTTCATTTTGGTGCCCCGATAAAATAATATTTTGGTATCCGGTTGTCTCCCCGGACATATCAAAACCGCGAAAAGATTCGCCGACTGTACAACGCTATCCGCCCTTCGTGATGAAATCCGCGGTTCTACTCGCGCTGCGAGCCTTATCGCGACAAAAATCGTCTGCAGGAAAATTACATAGTAACATATTCCTACTTGTGGCGGTTGGCGAAATAGTTCCCTTTCCGCGCACGATTTTATTTCTTTACGGAACCCCATGGTTAGGTGCACGATTCGTCGCACACAAGTTTATCATATGGTACCGACCGGGTAAGTTATTAGGCTCAATTACTTAGTTCTGTGGGCGCCAGGTACTTTAAGGTTGAAGTACCAACCGATTAGCTCGATTCTATCATCCCTCGTTTCACTCGCTTGATATCAGTGTCTTTAATCTGAATCTCAGGGTGGACTCCGCCAGAAAACCCTTTTCCGGCGTGCTTTATACGCACGAGCCCCGCGTTGGAAGCGCCACTTGATAGGGCGGTTTTATTAATTCGTCTCCGTCTATCAATAAGATGCCTTGTCAAGGAAGGTGGAGCGGGAATTTCAAACACTGCGGCGGGTTTATATACATTTATTACAAATTAAAAAAAAACGGTTAAACCTTACGTTCTAAAGCACTATTACTAATTTTATAACTAATCCTAACCTAAACGCCAGCAGTTCGACCGTCACAGAAGTCCGTCCTGTCCTTTCACATTCTGTTCAAACAAAAAAAATCACAACACACTAAAACACGTGTCCACTATCAGAGGCCCTCGTGGCCGCCATCTGGATGCCGCGGGTGGCTCGCCGCGTGGTCCAGACCTGGCGCGTCCGGCGGCGGGATCCACGATCGGCTGGAGGCATCTGGCCGGAGTCTCGGTAACCCGCGGGAAGCGCACGTGGTCCAGGCCGCGGAAGCACGTCGGTCCCCTCCGGTCGCTGCTGGGGCCGAGCTGCAGAGAAGCGTCAGGCCTTCCTCGGGAGCCCGCCGAGGTGAAGCGGCCGTCGCCTGGAACCGTCCAGAGCGCTGCAGGCCGTCTTCTCCTCAAGCGATGTTGACGGCGCCGCCCCGCGTTCTTGAACACACGTGGCGGCGGCTCAGGGCCCGCCGCCGAAGGGGCGGCCGCGGGCGAGGAGCCCGAGCTGTTGCGGCGGTGGCGGTCGGAACGAGACAAGGGGGCGTTCTTGGCCCGCCGGCTTCGACTCTCTGTGTATGCGGGGGAGGGGGGTAGCCTCCCCCACCCGCAATGGCACCCTACCAACCCCTGGCGGTGCGGGGTGGCAACCCGTGGTGCCGCGCGAAATTTAAAATTACCTAAATCTATTTTAAAATATAACTTACATTCTAATTTACAAAGGACGCGATGCGGAACGTCACATGCAGGTCGCGGACGCATCAATGTATTGTTAATTCGACCGTTTTACACCTTTAACAAGTTTTTAACCTTTTCGTCACTAAGCATCCAAAACTTCCATCTGGTCCGAAGCGGGGTATCGGAATATCCCAAATCATATTCATAGAAACGATAGTAAATGAGCGTCACGAGCGCCCGCCTCGCGGACATCTGTGCGGCGAATGAATCATCGAACACGTGTGCGCCGACCATCGGCGGATAACCAGTGCTTTTTAAACATTGCGAAATATATTTTTAAATATATTTCGCATAATTATGGAACTGTTTATTATTTTCATTAAGATATTGTTGAAGAAAGGAACATAAAGAATTATAAAATCGCAACTATTTACAAGAAAATAAAAACAATGGAACAACAAATGGTAAACGAAGATAGATGAATACAGAAAATTTTCACACATTAATTGATTTTGTTATCACAAATGATTTTAAGTTAGAGGTAGAAGTATTAGAAAGACCAATAATAATGATAATAACACAACATGATAATGATTGGACTTTCAAAAAATAGGTCAACAGAAAATTATAAAAACGGAAAAAGTTTTAAAAAAATTAATAAATATATTTAAGAAGTATTTTTAAATCAACTCAGAAAACAGAAGTGGCCAGGAATAATACATCTAAAGGTGCTATTGATAATATATTACCGTAAACAACCATGACGTATACAGTGTGTCTCATTGCTAGTTGCAAAAACTTAACAGGTGGCTCTCTGCCTTGATAATGATTCGAAAATGTTTCAGCAACCATGACCAAAAATCAAAAGTTATGGAGATATGCAATATTAAAGTTTGCATTTTTTTTAAACATTTCTGACTCATTTTTGCAAAAAGTTAAAGAATAATTACATAACTTTTATTGATTATAAAAAGTTCATTCGCTTCCATACAACCCTAATAAATGAGAAAAACCGTACAAACAATTATATTTTCGAAGGTTTTTATCATTTTATTTGACTATTAAAGGGAATGAATTCATATTAGATATAAGTTACGTAATGATAATTCAACGTTTTGCAAAAAATTAGTCAGAAATATTTAAAAAAAAAGTGCAAACTTAGATGTCGCATATCTCCATAACTATTGATATGAGGTCATGGTTGCTACAACATTTCTGACTCATAATCAAGGCAGGAATCCACCTGTAAAGTATTGTGGACTAGTTCTGTTACAGCCTGTATATTACACATTAAGAGCAGAGCTTATCTAAGACGCGAACAAGTTTTTGTTCGCTCCAATTACTCAAAATATTTGTGATTACATGTGGGGTATAAGAGCAAAGGCAGCAATATCCAAAATTTAGAAAAAAATGTTTTGAATGCTGTCACCGAGGATAACTAATTTAAAATGAACTGAATTCTAGATTTTATTTATCTATCCCTACAAGAATAATGTTCCCTATAAACTTATGAGTCATATTTCCAATTAAATCTCGAAGAGTATTATAAATTAGTAATCCTCGGTGACGGCATTGAAATTTTTTATGCATATTGCTGTCTTTGCTTTTATACCCCACACATGTCTGTAGAAGTTTTTGATCTTTTCAATAAACTCGACAAAAATTATAGACAGTGATCAGAGTAGATTTTCACAATTCATTTCTTTGAGCGTCATTAATATATTGTCTGTATTTTATTTTTTAAGCATAACTTTGACCGCGCGTACATGAGTAGGTATAAGCACGAATATCTTTAAGTTAATGATGCAGTTTTATCCAGCATTTTCTATTCTCAAACGTACTCAAATAATAGTAAATAAAAATTAAATGCGTTGTGATTGAGTTAAGACAAAATCCATACATTTTAATGTTATGTTATGTTTATATTAATTTACACAACGCCATTTTTTGTAAGAGACGCTTCAAGGGCGCTTTACAGGTGCGACATCCCGAAAAAATGAGTTTGTAGGCTCTTCTTGAAGTGTTCCTGGTTCTCCATAGATCGCAGCACTGGAGGCAGCTGATTCCACATAGCTGGGCCCGCAAAGCTGAAAGCATGTTCCGCAAACTTGGTGGCTCCAGGTCTCCTTGGTACTAGCAGCCTGCAGAGTGCCTCCGATTCAGCTGACCGCAGTGTGAGCCGTCTTCCAGTAATATTGTCTGGGATAGAGAGGTCGATCAAATATTGTGGTGCTTTTCTTTGAAGACTTTTGTACACCATCAGAGCGAGTTTGAAATGTATCCGCTCTGGCAGGCGAAGCCAATGTAGCTGCTTGTAATGTAATATTTTACTGCATTACAGCATTAATCTAAAATCATTATTGTAGTATCCCGAATATACATGTATGAAAAAATATCTTAATGAACTAATTAATTAAGTGAACTAATTAAAAAACAATGAAAAAACCATTTATTATATATACTTTTTTTTAGTACGTGAGACAAAAGAAATAATGAGACAACCCACCATCCTTGTGAAATCTGTAACTTCAAAATCTATCTCGAAACTGTACTTTTTGACTAAAAATTCGTTACAGAAACACGCAGCTGCGAAGAAATGACACGATCGCAAGTAGGTACCTACGACGCACAATATTTGTCGCACGTTACAATACAAGCAACGAATATAACTCCGTGTAGCTGCTGTCTCCCTCGTTCGCATCTGTGCTTGGGGCTACGCAATGCATTAATTAGAGTGAAACAAATAATAATCACAATAACTTAAAGATAAGACACATGATATTGTATGAAAAAGCGCAAATGTATGTACCGCACGAAAATCAGTGGCCCGAAAACAATATTTTTAAATACCATAAGCTTAGAAATTTGGAAAACAAAAAATTGTTAAATATTCGTCACAATTTCCGTTAGGATTTCAAAAAATAAGAAAGAAATCATTTGCATAGTTATTGAGTTATCGAGTTTAAAGCGATCTCTGGGGGATGGAAGTACCCCTGTTCGGTAAGGCAATGTTAATATATTTTGAAGACTGTGATATATCACTACCGTGGGGGATTAATTCCCATAGAATCGACGGCGAACGTGACGCGGATCCACATTCCAATAATACCTTTAACAGTTGGTCGCTTCACTAGACAGGATTTGCCCGGCCACCGTAATACAAATAAATAAGTCGGGGAACTGACTTTAAAATAAATTAAAATTGGGTTTTCAGAGATAATATTTTGTTGAAACGTGCAAGGAATAATAGGATTAACATAGTTTTATGACCAGCAGAGCTTGTCGGCACCGCTTTTAACAATAGGAATGGGCCCGGACTTTGGAACATTTTAGAATTCCCGACGGCCGGGGCAATAAAACGGTTGCCGACACAGAAAAATATTTTTAAATTATCAGTAAATTGGTTTACAAAGGTTTTTTTCTGGAACCGGCGATATAATAATATTTCCGAATAAATCGTCCCAAGGGAATGGGGAGAAAATCCCATCTGTTAACAAGCAGCTGGCGGGAACAGAGAAAAGATTATGCCTAGGCGTTTGAAATCTATTGCTAAATTCCCAGATTATTTATCACTAATCGGGAGGAGAGATGTCGGTTATATAATTAATAATAATTTAATAATTCAACGAAAGCTTTTATGCCCCGGTATTATATATTATGTATGATGTATAGGTAAATTTAACATTGAAAGCGAGAGCGAGAGTAATTACGACGCCGCGATCCCAAAAAGCAATTAATTACGCAACGACAATAGGTACATGCAGACTTGATGTATCATTTAACACACACAAAAAAAAGGAAACAAAGTCAATGGAAAGTAAGAAACCTATAAATTAATAAAATAAATACAAGATATCATATAAATATACTGTGTAGGATCAGGATTATTTTTTTTGTATTAATATTCGTAATAGATATTTTTTTTGCTTTTCTAATCTTTTTAATAAGTCTATCATACACCTAATGTGAAAATACATATAGGTGTATGATAGACGATGTATTTTGTAACTATGTAAAATAAAATGTAAGTATAATCTCTTATATCTGTACCTAAAATATTGTGGCAAATGTTATTATTAATTATTATTGAATGACTCGTCAAAAAGCTTTTATTTTAAAAGATATAATTAAGAGTAAGATTTTAATCTACAAAAGGCTGAAAGATTTTTTTTATCTGGAAACCGTGTAAAATGGAATTGCCAATTAATGAATACAAATTGGCGAAATGCCGGAATGGATTAATTTTGAATTGAAGAAAATAAACATATATCTATAGTTTTTTTTTTGTAAGATTAAATTGTCGATAAAAAGGCTACTTTGTTTAGTTGTAATAATTGCGTAATGTTATGATTTGGTTTTAATCAAAATTGAAAACACCTCGAGATGTATTTTTATATAATTTTATTATTAATTTTTTATATTAAGTCAAATGTGGTTTATTCTATGCGTGCCGTAATGATTTTGGTAGACAGTAAAATTATACCTACTGTATGTTCAATAATTATAATTAATCGTTAGAGTGATATAAGTTTGTAATAAGCGAGACTGTGTTATTTATTAAATTCTATGTGAATACTGAATTGTTTTGGGTTTAGGAAAAATATGCTAACTTATGTTTTATCGACGGATCCCTTTCCTACAGACATATAGAGGAGATACCTAATTATTTTTAAAATCAATAACCTTCTTTTAGATCTCAAAAAGAGAAACGAATTTAATGAGACACTGACTCAGTGCTTTTAATTAATATGAATAGATTATTTGCTCTAATATGTGGAAAGAGTGGACCGTATTCTTTTATTTCAAATACTGCCTATCTAATATTATTAAGGTGTCAAAAAAAAAATTGATTTGTAAAGACTACACCTGTTAGTTTTTTTTACTTTTGGTTAAACTTAACGATTTTTTTTATGTAATTGTTGGTCCAGAAGAAATGAAATTAAAAGAAATTTAACTGGAAATTTAATTATAAAAAAAATTAATTATAGAATTTAATTATAAAGTTAATTATAAAATTTAATTATAAATTTAATTATAAAAGAATTTAAAAAAAAATTGAACTATACAAAAAAGGAGTAGTTACGGCTGGCGTAGGCACGGGAGCTGCTATAAAGGAAAAATTGTGCATAAGACCGAGCTCTGCACAGGGCCAGGAGACGGAAAGACTGAGGAAGCCGCCGGGGGCGTGGC
>JADDOH010002356.1:0-21497 GCA_016648135.1 Agrypnia vestita
AAATTTTTAGAAATCGAAACAACCCCCCCCCCCCCAGTGGTTTGAAAAAATTTTAAAGTGAAACAACCCCCCCCCCCCCACGATATGAAAAATTTTGGGACCGATCGAAGAAATCTCTGGAAACTGAAAAATTTTGGGATGGAATGGAGAAATCTGGTTGGCGACCTTTTTTTTGGTCGCCAAATGTTACAGTAGCCGGCAAACATCTTGAAATTTTACGGCGTAGTGGGGGGATGTTTCTACCAACGAGACCCAAATTTTGTCTTCTGCGCATTCCCCCACTACGCCAAATTTTTTCAAGAAGTTTGCCGGCAACTGTACCTTTGAGAAAATATCGGCATTTGTCTTAAATATTTTTCCCGGTGACCTTTTTTTTTAGTCACCAAACATTTTATTTGGGAAAAAATATAATTACTTCACTTCATTAGTACTACAATTAATTCACTCACTTCATGTAGTTTTTACTACAAATGTAGCGTACACTTTGTAGTCTTCAAACTGGTGAACGTGTGTGTGTTGTATTTAGTCTTCATTTTGAAATGTAGTTTTTCCCTTCGCTAATATTATATCACAATGAACATATGCTCACACACTATAAAATGTATTAACAATTTCACTTACCTAGGATCAATAGTGACCCATGCAAACGACACATTAACCGAGATCAAACACAAAATACACTTGGCAAATAAATGCTTCTTCGGTTTGAGAAGATATCTAGTTACCTCTATAAAATAATTAGATACGCCTGCAATATCGTACTAAAAATGCATCTTAATTATTTTCACAGACAATATTTCTACTTTTTCGGGTTTTTTTACTGTAGTGAGTAAGTTACGCAAAGGATATCGTGAAATTGATGTCAACCACCAGAGGAAATAGAAAAAAATAATTGTGCATTACAAAATTAAATTTAGTTTAAATTAAAATAATAAGAATTTCGTTGGATGTAAAAAACAGAGGCATTTAATTTAATGCTTTGCAAACCCCCAAAAGTGAGTTTTATTATTTAAAAATATAGAGCAGTGTATCTTCTCTATTATAAAAAAAATAATTTATTAGTTGTTTGGCTGTAAAAGCCCCCTTATCAAATTATATGAACCGTTATGAAAACTGCCTGATAATAAATGCTAATTTCTAACAATATCCAAAGCATGTATCCTCATATTTCTATTTGCAAAAATTCATCATGCATCAGGTGTAGCTAAATTAAAAACAAAAATGCTCAATTTTATGATTTTTTGTTAAGTGGAATTTTTTTTACCCAGGGGTGTACTTTTATCGGTAACACTATATTTTCTAAAATTACTCATTCTAAGGGCACCACCCTCTTATATCCCTGCATGTTCCCCCTATAACATCACTAGTTAACCATTCACACAAGGTAAGCAGGGGACAGAACTCAGCCACTCTCCAAGAACTTTCAAAGTGTTAGTTCTTCTATAGTCTTCAAATGAAATTGTAAAATGTTTTTCCATATCCGCATACAGAAAATACTCTAGAAATAAAAAAGAACCTGTTAGTTCAACATAACCATTTTCCCAAAGTTAAACAACCATCTTATTAACATATTATATGCAAAACGTTGACACATTAATATGTTAACAAAAAGTTATAATTAGGTTGAGAAGAAAAACTTACAATTTAATAAATTAGGTTTATGTGAAAAATTTCCTAAAAAAAAAAGAAGCACTACTTGTGGACACACAATCACATTTTGAAGGAAATAAGCAAAGACTTGTCATCACCTTTTACATTTCACTTCCAGACTACCTGTAAATAGTGGGTTTTAACCCTTTATATCTCACTTCCATACATACAATTTCTTCCATAATTCCTATCATATATTATACGTATTTAAAAATTAGAAAAGTCACCATACAACCTACATGGCATGTTCCATCTTCAATGTGTGAGTGATGGCAGCGTCTCGGGTCATCCTTCAGTCACCAGGGGGCGTGGCATCTTCTGGTAAAGCTTGCAGTGTTAACTTGCGAGTGCGACAAGCAGCTCAATCGTTTTGAATAATTTGGGGGCCCCTAAAGGGGCCCGGATGGGAGGACGGGACTGGATAGGAATGGTAGGAAGGACGGGGAACAGGAATTTTAGACTAGCGAGGGAATCCCCAACGCCGTAGGAACATTTCTCGAGGATTTCTTGATTTAAAGTAGTCTAAAAACATCAGTACGATCTGATCAATCGAACTTGTTGGGAGTTTTGTCTTCCAATATCACAATTTACTTTCTTTATCACTTGGGTCGGTGAAACAAACGGTCTTCAACGTAGAGGAGAAATGCATATCTGAAGAGGCTTATGTTGGAGCCTGATGTGTGAGGGATACGAGGTGTTGATATGCCAGAGTGGACAGGTACTTTAGTGTTGCGCAGGTGGAAGAATCTCGGAGGAAACACTGATGTACAATCGTTGCGGAGATGGACAGCGTCGGTCACACTGCGGGTGGATGGAGGATGATCCGGCAATACGGAGACAGCAAAAGCACACACGATGGAAGAAGAAGGAGGTAGTATCTTGCGGAGTTTCTTCGTGCGATCCCAGTCCGTGGAATATGTTCTTCCATGATGAGTGTGAATTATGATAATTCGGTTTACTTAATAGTATATGCCTTAAAATTAACATACAATGTCTCATGATCAGTTAAAATGAATGAATATCCTATTTTTGTACATCACAGTTATAGATTCAGATCTTCCCAAGTTTCGCAGCAAGTACTGGTTGAGGATGAAATACTTTCAAGAGGGCCAGGAATGGCTGATCAAAATTTTGAAGGTTTAATTGACGGAAAATCAGAAGTGAGATCATATTACACATACAATATGAAAATAATGATTATCTTTAAACAGTCATATAAAGTTTATCGATAAAAAGTTATCGAACAGAAAACAAAATTAAGCCGAATATTTTCAGTATTAAACAAAAAAAAATCTTTATAATAAACAAAATTACATCTATCGGGGTGGGTGGCCAAGCCGGTGGGACTTCCACCTATTGCCCTTTCATACATGTATAATAAAACATTTCCAAATTATAATTATCACCGTTCACATCGTCACGCATTCACTCGATTGACCTCTGCGGTACAGTACAAGAGAAATAAAACATGAGTTACACATAATCAGTTGCAATCAATAGTATTGTTTCCCCGACAGAGAGGGCTTTAAACATATTTACAATTTCATTTACTTTTGGTATTACAGATTTTTTTGAAGATTGATAAAAACAAGTTGCGGAAAAACACAGAAGTCAATCATACATCACACGCATACTGACAAAACACACTGACAAGTAGTATTGTAATAATTGCAATTAGCTCCCCGGGGCAGGCGGCGACGGAGGCCGACTCCCTCGCCACCTCCGCCCGAGTCCACCCACAACTTAAAATATTGGTCTCCTTCATAGGGCATGCGTAATCATAACATTTACAAATATATTATATTCTCGAGTCCCCGAACTCCAGAACGACCCGAGGACAATCATCTATTAAAATGTCAAAATTTAAATGAGTAATACAATTTTGTACTGTTTGTATTCCAAACATGCCTTTTCTTACTTCATCAAATATCACATGCGCAACTATCACTTTCACAAAATGTTAACAAAAGGAAAATATTATCATTACAATTGTCGGTATATACTTTATATCTGCACGTCTACACAATTCTGGATTTCTAAAACACAATTGTGATGAAAATATTTAGCGCTTTAGTAAAATAAAAAAAAACTATTACATAACAATATACCTATGAGCAGATGGAAAGTGTTAAGAGGAAGATTCCCCGGTTAAGGGGAACCTTCGCTCTTATTGCCAAATCATTATCAACTAACTTCTCCACGATGGCCCGAAGGCATCACTAAACACTCCAGCGACCATTACCAGACATTTGACAAAATTGTACTCAACGGAGTTAGCTTTACAATACAAATGGTGATCTACCACTTTTCCAATAATCAGTGACCTTTAAAATAACAATTTAACATTCATTTTGAGTTTCCGAGTCAGATGTATTCGGCGCTCTCGGCACCGAAGCCTCAGAAACGGAATGTTACATTTCATATCATTCACCCTGTACAAGGTAATGCGGGAATGTCGCTGCAATGTGGAACTCGGCACTGTCTTAACTGAGCCTTTAAGCGTTCACATTGAGCGTTACAAACAGTATTTTTATATTTCAACAATTCTTCCCGCAAATACTCCATTCACGCTTCCTATCAGTCACATACTTCTACTAAAAGATATATTGTCTCGGTCACTTGCTCCATTCTATTCTCCAATTTGCACGAATGAGGAAAACACCGGGTGAGGCGGCCGACCGTAATTTCTGAACGATATTGAATGGGAAGATTAACGTCATCACCCGGGGCGATGAGCCTGTAATTCTCTCATTCAATCCTCGTCACATCAATTATCGGGAATTCATCGGATAACGGGCACACGTATTGATTTATATAAAACTAACATGCACCGTTACCGAAGTTACAATCATAGTAACTATGACTAACTTACTTTAAATATTTAAAAGAAATGCATATCGGGCCGGGGCGAGCGCGCTCGCGCTGCGCCCCCGGCCCTCCCTCGCCGCTTCTCTTTGACAAACTTTAAACAAACATTAAGACATTTTTTTTCCCCCACTCCACAGAGAACAGTGGAAGTGGAGATTTTTATAATTTTATTAAGATACAGTAAAAAATAATTTGAATACATATAAGTGAACACATAGTTTAAATTGGATTAAAAAAAGAGGATAAAAACAAAGAGTTATTACTAAGAAGTAGACGAAACGGTGAGGGAGGACCGTGGCCGGATGTTTGTACGTAAGACCTGAACCCTACCCAGCGAGCCGGGCGCCCCGCGCGTGTCCTCCGCATGGCTAACAGAAAACCAATTCTTCCGCAGCTCTACCATAATTATAACAATTTCACAAATATTTGCCAAATTATAAGAATGGCATCTATAAAAAAAAACTTATATTTTCTGGTACAACTTGCAGAATTTGCTTTCTTTAGGCAATGTTGCGTATGACGCACCATCGAACAATTTTATCAAATATCACAGTACATATTAACTTAATTTTTAGATTCGTCTGGATAATTTTTCATAGATTTCATAGGCAAACTAATTCTAATAATTACAATCATCGAATTAATATTCAACGTTGCTCTCATTCTGAGAGGGGTTCCACAATTAATTACATTCATAATTTTCTGATCATTTTTGTGCTGTTTCTCAAAGGGTCATTTTTATAACCATGAAAACAAAAAAAACATTTCGAGACAAAACTTTTCTTTAAAGAAATACAACTATTTCTATCTGTTACACATTTTTTTGATAGTATATAATAATGCAACTTTTCAAAATAATAAAAAATAAAGTATAAGAATATTATAAAAATGACAGCAGCAGAATCCAGAAAATAACCTACTTTAATATTCCTTCTTGTTGCAACCTGACTCAATTATAAAAATATCTCAAAACTATATTAAAATTTTAATTTAATATACGGATAACGTTACTGATTCGATTTACATATTGAAAAATAAACAAAAAAAAAATATGGCAGGAATTTTCCTCTTTTCCCTCAAAACATGGAAGAGGAAAAGTTGCCACAAAACGATACGTACACGCGCAACATGTACAGTCGAAGAAATAAAAATGATAAACCTAAAACGTAAAAAGAGAAAGCTTAACAGGACACATTGTGTTAGAGAGGATAAAAACAGTGATGTCTAATCGTCACGAGATAAAATAATAAAACCTGGGAGCTCTGTCTTTTCACCCGGACACCCCATCTCAGAACCTGATTTCGCGAGAACAATCACACCGACATTTAATTCTAAAAGTTTTGAAACATTTTATACACAAATTTAACACTATTGGAGCGATGGCGGCGGGCAGGGCCGAACGTCAATCACATTCGCGACAGATTCGATTAAATAAAGAGTGCGGAGCGCTAGCCCCGAGGTTCCGCCGTGCCCCCCGCCGCCGGCTGATATCGTCGAGGGTTCCTTATGCCTGCACGTTGAGCAGCAGCTTGAGGCCGCGCGCGAAGTCGGGCTCGGATCTGGTCCAGTGCGTCGGCGGGCGAGGCAGGACGTTGGGCGCCGGGGACTCGCCCCACTTGCTGCCCGCGTAGGCCACGGGCCCGGGGCTGCCCAGCCGCAGCACGGCCGAGCCCTCTCTCCGGCCGGCCCGCTGGAACTTGGTCGGCTTCCGGGTCGCGCCAGCCCCCAGCCTCTCCGCGCTCTTCGCGATCATCCTCGCGTGGGAGTTAGTCATCGGAATGCCTCCGAGCTTCTCTTTCGAGGGTTCTGATGGGCCGCAACTCGACGGTGACTGCCGGGAACGTCACGGCTACCCGCGGCGCTTTGACAATAAAACGCACCAAATTTTCTGATACGGTTTAATCTACCTAAAATTCTGTTCGTAAGAGTATCACAGAGCGAAACACTGCAGACTCGAGTCCATTTAAAGCTTGAATTTCATATAGTATTTTGTATTCTGCTTTGTACGACAGCTGTCGGCCTCTCGCATAATTTCGGATCTCCGCCGTTTCGACAAAATGGTCGCCGAAAGGGCCAAACAAAGCACTTTCTAATACGCCACAAACAATTGCACGACTAAAAAGGCTTACCGACAAGCTGTCCCACCAACACCAGTTTATAAAATTGATAAAATCAAATAGTGTACATAATCTAACGATCGAATTCACCACTCTTCCAAATTATTTCAGATCGTTTATAGACGAAACACCACCAAAAACTCTCCCACGACCTCACAGTCAGAACTCCACTCCACAAATTCAAAGCGTCATTGGAAACTTGCATATTTATGCACTATCATTTTTACTTAGAGTTCACGTGTATTGGTGGACATTCAATGCACACACTCACATTTAGGTAGCCATTAGCGCTCCACAACCAATCAAATGAATACACTCGCTGCAGAAACGCTTTTCATTGGCCAAGAAACTAAACACTAATACCAACACAAACAACCATAAAGTCAATGTTGCTATTTCAAAGTGCTGCCAGGCAACAAATAGGTACCGATTAATAATTTTGTAATATTTCTATACAAGTACCGACCCTTTTGAAAATACGTGCATGAAAATATTTTTTAATTGATTAAGATTTAAATTATAAAAATAATTGTAGATCGATGACAATTTTGTCATCGAACAATGAATGATTGTCAACGAACAAAGACAGCAAATGAAAATTATTATGTGATTATTTTATTACATAATCGAAAAATAAAAAATGGCTAATTATGTATTAGAAAAAATAGTTGATAACAGTCTGATATTTGAAATAGATGAAACATATTATAGTTGTAACAATAAATCTTTTACATGCTACCTTTCTAAAAAAACAAAACTGCTCATGTTTAGAAAGGGAGTTCGTTTATGGTATAATATAATCGAAGTAATGTTCACTTCTAATTTGTTCATTCCTCACTCTATCGACTAAAGATGCTGGCTGTAGTGTGGTAGATAGAATAAAGAGAGGAGTGCTGAGATGGTTTGGTCATGTGGAACGTATGAACGAGGAAAGGATGGTTAAGAAAATATATGAGGCGAATGTTGAAGGCAACAGGAATAGAGGGCGTCCGCGAAAGACCTGACACGATCAGGTACTACAAGTATTTGAGGATGGCCCTGTTAAAAGCCGCAACAACCGTAGAACGTGTATGAGAAGACGTATGAATGTGGCCGAAGTAAAAGTGGTGTGCCAGGATAGAAGAGTGTGGCGTTCAATCCTCTCTGCCTACCCCTGCAGGGAAACGGCGTGATGGTTAGTTAGTTAAGTAATGTTCATAATTCAGTCTACAACAGATTGTTAGAAGTAAAAATGAAATGTTTAATTGATGTAAATAAAATACTAATGGAATATTCAGTAGTAGTTAAATTGAAGTAATGAATTAAAATAAATTACATATATATATATTCCTACATTGGCAGCAAAATATACGGCTTTTTTATAAGCATAAGTCGATATAAAAAAAATGACAAAGCGTGGCCACTTGAGTACTGGGTACGCTGTCAGAATGCTGAGTATGCACTTTTAATTATGATTTCCTGAACTATGTAACTAATTTATTAACCAACATGCTTTTTCTTCGCAGGAATAGGCAAAGAGGATCAAGCGCCACACCCCTATCTTCATTCAGTCACAAATATTATTGTCTTTTGCTTCTGATCTGCTATTGATGCTTCTAGCATATGGTTTACCTGATCATATCTCCACAGACTTCTATTTCTAGTTCCATCAACAATTGCATCATATATATTTCTTACCATTTTCCCCTTCTTCATTTGTTCCAAATTGCTTGTGAATAGGCATGGTGATCTGAAATCGATTATTTATAGTAAAATAATTGATTTTTCAGATCAATTTGGAACACCACATCGATTCGATGAATCAATCCACCAACCTCTCGAATCGGACCGATTCAAGAACTAGCAATAAAGTTCCTAAACTCTCTACGGTATCTTAGTTTTTTAATTTTTTGCTTTTGTCAGACACAATAACAGCCGGTCATACTCGATTGATAGTTTGAACAAACGCATAAAGTAAATAAATATTACTTATGTTACTTACTAATACAAAAAATAAATCATTGTCATTTCTAATCTAACCTGTAAATCCTGGTGTCTAACCTAATCTGTGCTGTATATATATCTATATTATTTATTTAAAGTCACTTGACTTAAATATCTTAAATACTGGGAAATGTAATTTCTTCCTAAATTTCTATAAACTTAAAATTTGATTAATTTAACAACTGATTTTTAGGCATGTTTGAAAGTGTCGCGATTAATAGAAAACCGATCTTTTAAGGCTCGGTTTAATCGAGAATCAATTTTAATATGTTCGATTAGAATCGAATCGGAGATTGATTTTTTAAAAGTGAATCGACATGCCTACTTGCGAGCCTTTTTATGATCGACTCCTAATTAGTTTATTCATCACTCTATCAAACATGTGCTTGTCACACACACGCATTAGTGATCTCATTTCTCAGTGACTTTACTTCATACACCAGTGTAGGTTTCAGGATTTTGTATCCCTAGTGTTGCCTCGATGACGAGTTGAAACTACTACATTTAAAGTGCTATTCACCTTATTCACTTCCCTACTTACTATAATTTGTTAATTTTGTTCCTAAATTTTTTTTTACACAATATCCAAAAAATTTTTTTTTCAGAAATTTCACATACCTATATTTTTTTGATAATGACCCTAAGATATGTCTCACTTTATTAAAGTCCTCTTGACTTGTGCACAGAGATACTTTGATCTACAATCTACATATACAAGATTCAGTGATTATTCATTGTACGAAATAAAAAGCACAACAAATGAAAGTTCACTCCGCACACTCTTTGAACATGAGTTTAGTTAAATGACTGTGAGAATAGTTAAAGCCCTGTGTATGCACGCCATCTATGTATATGCGCCAGTATACTTGCCTTATGGCCCATGCCCACAGAAGGTATTTATGAGAGTTCCGTCCTAAGTCATCGAGGTGCGGATTTACTTTCATGAAATTTTTCATATATAACTCTGCTTTTGCAGTCCCCATGTGCACACCATGTCTCAGATATATCTTGTCTCACTTCGCATTTATTTTACGTCATTTGTTAATTATGTTAATTTGAATCTCTACAGCAGAAATTAAAACAGAATAAATATTTGTAATTTAATGATGCCTTCTCAGTTTATCTCCAAATTAAAATCTAACACATGTACATGGTCCTGAGATTCATCTCGTCATCTTTTATCGTGAACATGGGCTATTGTGGGTGCTTGAATAATTATTGTTATAAATTATTAATGAATGTTATATCGTCGGTGCCCTTGTAATGCAGATTGCACCAGTTGTTATATCGCCACTAAGAG
Organism: Agrypnia vestita; assembly: GCA_016648135.1. Lineage (NCBI taxonomy): Eukaryota > Metazoa > Arthropoda > Insecta > Trichoptera > Phryganeidae > Agrypnia > Agrypnia vestita. The sequence goes on from JADDOH010002356.1 coordinate 9,919, forward strand.
AATTTACAGGCAATAATGTTTGTACTGCTAGCAGTGCAAAAGCGATCGAGAGCATTATTGGATGGGCAAGAGATTGTGCCTTATCTCCTGATATGACGTGATCAGTTCCTCAGGTTTCATGGATAATTACAGGTGTGTCATAGCAGTAAGAACACAGAGTATATCCACAATATTTATTGTACACAGTATTTACAGTATTTTTAAATGTTAACTCAATGACAAAGTTCAGCAAAAAAAGTCCCCCACTCTAGGTCTGCAGGTAAACATACCATCTGGACAGATGTCATCATGCGCTACAAACACAATTCCTTGTGTTTATAGCGCACTGTTGGAGTAAAAGGCGTACACCTTCCGGGCATGCATCTGTTATTCGTGCACTTATGAACCCGCAGTCATCACAATGATATTATTTTTCAATAAAATTTTTATGTGCCTTGTTTGAGCGTTTACACTTAATTTAAAAGCTATTTTTTAAAAAACTAGCAGATAAATACTCGTACTTCTTTTTGTATTATAAATAAGGGATAAAGAAAATTATTAAGATGATGATGGATCAAGTTATCCCGCAGCTAAGTCTCGGTAAATAAAAGACAGAAAAACTGCAAATACCTGCTTTAAATTTAAAATTAATAAGTATCATTTGTAAAATTATGTACATATTAGGGGCATGCAGTGGGAACACTGAAGCATGACTTTTACATAGCCATATATATATTTTGGAAAAAAAGTCAAAATTAAACATATATGTATCTCATGATATTCCTATCACAATTATTATCAAAGTATTCATATTTTAACATATCATAATATTCTGTCAGACAAATATTTAATTTCAATTTTTTTTCCAAAATATATATTTATGTAAAAGTCATGCTTCAATACTCTCACTGCACGCGCATGTACTATATTACATATGCTGGTACATATATAATAAATTTTGTATCTAGAAACATATTTAAGGTTGGCAAGTTTTAACAAAATGAAAATGCAATAAATAGTCAAGTTTTATTTAATTACTTTACTAGAGGTATAAACTTCCCGCAAACACGACACCTCTCTTAAGAATTCGAATTCCTTCGCTGAACCTATTCTCCAAATCAGTGTTACCAACGTTAGTTGCAGCTTTGCAAAGCTGTCGCAATACCTCTTCCAACATGCGTAAATATCGAATGATCGAACCTAAAATAAAGAAAACATATAAAATTTGCATAAAAACTCAGAAAAGTAGTTACAAGCTTATATTAAGTAAAAAGTAGTTTCAGTGCAGTGTGGTGATTTAGTAACAAACAGTAGGTACATAACTAACAAATAGACTATTTTTAATTGTTCAAATATTTTCATATATTTTTAGTGACAGTAAGTACTTTTTTAGAGAGATAAGAGCTAAAAAATATGTACACACTTAAACAATTATCTTTGGACTTTTCAGAAGATGAATCGAATTATGCTAACGAAGTGTAATATGACTTGCAGGTTCATCAAACAAAATCGCGAGAGAACAGCTACCTTTCAAGGAGCATGAGACGATCTTAAAGTTGTGGTTCAATTTAGAGAATGTTATTGATGGAGATGTGAGTTCGCAACAAAGCCACGAACACTCCTAAGTTTGAAACTCATGGTACGGTGTGCCGATGTGCATTGAAAATCTGGGCACTCTCCACGTCAAGCATCTTAAGTTTCCGCCAAGCTCTCCTGACTTACATCGCTGGACATTTATCTATGGGGGACCCTAAATAATGTTGTGTGTTATAGAAAACCAGTTATATTGATCGCCCTTGAGTAAAAATTGAAATCAATCTCATTGGACAATAGCAATGGCCAAAACTACATTTCGGAATGAAGGCTTTGACATTTACACATCTAATTTGAAGGATTCAAATTAACCCTTCGTTAGTAGTTGGTACCTGACCCAATCGCTGAGTCGTTGCGCACTTCATCTATCACAATGAACTAGATGAAGTTAGCTGATTGTTCGTTGTTCGCTTCTATTTTGCGCCATAAAATTGTTTGATAGTCGGTGAAGGCTAGCATGTGAACTAACGCATGTAAAGGGAATGCAGGCATTTATTTGTTTTAAAATAAAATGCTTTAAATCAAGACAGGTAACTCATTATCATATTAACAAGTAATTCTTTATTAATATATAACTGTTATTTTGTGTTCCGTCTCGACGCCTGGAATCCATTATGAGAGAACAGCCTGCTGTTTCGGCACTTATACACGCGTTCCTACCCCCTCTGATTCCCTGTTTGCGACAATTTATTCCCGCTGGTATCCCTGTTTCCGGTTGCGTCGGCGCAACGGTTTTTCTTTCATATGACGTTGTTTCGCGCCATTTGCACGCGTCTAGACACGCCAACTTTTGTTGTGATTTTTTTTGTGTTTCTATTGCAATCTACCCCCTTAATTTTTGATCCCTAGGTTAACAAACATTAGACTATACAAATTTTTAACATAGTGCGACAGGACGTTGATATTTTAGTATAAATCCCGTGAATTTCGTCAAACGATTTGTTAACAAGATGGCGGACGAGCAAGCTCGTTCGCCGGTATCCTCGAATGACGGATCTTCTTTCGAAGAACCGAGTCGAAAGAGACGCCGCGTAGCATACGACCCGCGTGTAGACCACCTGCTAAAACAGGTGACTGCTCTGACGGAGGCCTTGTTAGCGGGCGGCGCGGCTCCTGCATCAACAACGCCGCCAACGCCGGGAGCCGCCAGTACCGAGAGCGGACCCGAAGCGGATCGAACAGATCTCGAAGTTGCAACACTTCGATTCCGAAGTGGTCAGGCGTTCGCTATGCGGAAACGCAGAGAACCTACGCGGCGACTCCCACATTTGGGAATTGTCGGTGAACGACGACTTGAGAAGGATCGATAACGCGCCGACCCATACTGGCTTGCTGAAAAGATTGCTCGCCGCGCTTTCAAACGCCTTGCTCGCCCAGAGGGAGACCCTGAGATACGGGATGCAATCGCTGGTGAATTGGGCATCCGAACCCGGCACGGATCTGTCCGCTTCGGCTCTCTTCGAGCGGATTCAGTCGATGTTCACCAGCGATGCTCCGTACAATAAGGTTTCGGACGACATCCTGCAGATTGTGTGCGGCAGACGGGCAGAGTGTATACTGAACCGGCGAAAGGCCATATTGGAGGGCTTCAAAGACCCTTTCGTGCGAGAAGGTGCGGCCAAAATCCCTCCAAGCTCGGGATACTTGTTCAATAGGGAAGAGCTATCGGCGTATATCCTAAAGAACGGGGGGCCAGGAGAAGGTGATGGTCTCGCCCGCAACCCGAAACCTGGCCCAACCGTCAACATCTCAGCCCCAGCCGTCAACTTCTCGTCGAGCTCCGAACCAGGGATACCTCCAGTCCCGTAAGCCCTTTCTGCCGGAGCCGAGGCACAGGGAGCGAGGCTCAGGGAACCCGAACAGGAGACCTAACCGGAAGGCAGACCACGGCCGAAAACCCGCTGGTGACCGTAGCCGCAGAGGTAGAAGATGACGCGAGGCTGAACAACCAGTTCTGGGGAGGACGCTTGAGGAGGTTCCAAAGCACGTGGAAGGAGTTCGGGGCACCACCTATAGTGCTGAGAATCCTCAAGGGCGCGAGAATCCCCTTTGTGGCCAAACCTCCGTTAGTCTTCCCCACCAGGCAGCTGTTGAGCAGCTTCAGCACGAAGGAGTCTCGAGACATGTCGAGTCACATTCAGGCCCTGAAGATGTCAGGCGTGCTGGAAAGAGCAGATCATTCTCCGAGCTTCATCTCAAATCTGTTTCTAACTCCGAAGTCGGACAACTCCCTAAGGCCGATATTCAACCTGAAGGCGTTGAATGCCTTTGTGGAGGCGAAACCCTTCAAGCTGTTCAACCACTTTCGGGTCCCAGACTTCCTCCAGCCCAAAGATTGGTTGGTGAAAATCGACCTAACCCAGGCATACTTTCACCTACCAATAGCGGAATCGCACCGAAAGTTCCTGAGACTATACTACCAAGGGGAACTTCTCCAGATGACCTGCCTGCCCTTTGGCCTGTCATCAGCCCCGAGAATGTTCGCAACGCTGTCAAACTGGCTAGCGGGACTCTTGCGGAAGAGAGGAATAAGGACCGTAGTCTACCTGGACGACTTCCTTCTGGCCAATCAGTCAAGGGACCTGCTAGCGACCCAGGCAGTAGAGACGGTCAATCTGTTCCAGCATCTGGGTTGGTGCATCAACCGCGACAAGTGTGTCCTTATACCTACCCAAAAGCTGGAGTTTCTGGGCATAACTTGGGACACCGAAGCCAACCAGAAATCCCTCTCGGACCGCAAGTGCTCTGGCCTTCGCCAAGTACTGCGCCGCCCGATCGAGGCCGGCAGTTGCTCCCCCAAGCAGGTTCTAGGCCTCTTGGGGAGACTCAACTTCGCAAACTTCGCCACCCCTCGGGGTCGTTTGCATTGCCGAAGACTGCAGAGATTCAGCCGCCAGCTGCAGAGGCACGAGCCATCCAGACAAGTGGAGCTTCCTGCCGCGGTTCGGCAAGACCTAGAGTGGTGGTTGGAGGCCGTAGGGGAGTCCTGCCCAATACACGAAGCCCCCTTCTCCCACTTCCTGACTACAGACGCAGCGGACGCAGGTTGGGGCGGCCAGGTGGACGACAAGACGATATCAGGCCAGTGGACCCCAGAGCAGATGCGGTGGCATTCCAACCAGAAAGAAGCCTTCGCTGTTTACGCAGTGATCAGGGATCACGCTTACCTGCTAAGAGGAACGAAGACCCTACTGCAGACAGACAACAAGACAGTAGTGGCTTACATCAACAAGGAGGGGGGGACAAGATCATTGGGCCTTCTGAAGATAACTCGAGACCTCCTAGAGTTTATCGACCAGCAGGAAATATCTCTGACAGCGCAGTACATTCCAGGGAGATACAACGGGATTGCGGACCGACTCTCTCGGGGGACACCACTCCCGGAATGGCACCTCCTGGAACCAGCGACAGAGGAAATATTCCGAATATGGGGACGTCCTCAGATCGACCTCTTCGCATCGGCCACCGCCCATGTGGTGCCAAACTACGTGTCGCTAGACTCAACCGATTGCTCGGCCTCCTATCTCAACGCATTCAGTCAGCATTGGGATTACGAGCTGGCCTGGGTATTTCCGCCGCCGAATCTCGTCCCAAGAGTACTGGCGCACTTGAACCTGGCAAGAGGCACCTTTCTCCTAGTTGTGCCAAGATGGGAGAAGACATTCTGGAGGGCCGATCTCAAACAACGAGCAAAGGGAGGGCCAATAAGCGTAAGAGATCTGAAGAGCGTCCTGATCGATACGTCGACAGGGTTTCCCCCACCGAGGGTGTCGGACCTCCAACTGGAAGTTTGGAGAATAGCAGTGGGTGGGAACAGGCTATAGCGGATTGGAGCCAGGAGGAACAGCAGCTGTTCAGATCTGGCTGGAGAGGCTCAACGCTGAACACCTACAAGCCGGCCTGGGATAGGTGGCAGCGATGGTGTACCACGCATTCTGTCCAACCTCATAACCCTCCCCCTGCAACAGTGGCAAGATATCTGGCCAACCTGTTCATCCACGAAGGGCTAGCCCCTCGAACAATATTGGTCCACAAATCGGCAATCGTATCCTTCTGTGGCCCAGCTCTTGATGCAGATAAGATTAGCTCGAACTTCCTCGTCAGGCACGTCCTTAAAGCCATCTCGGTTTCTGGTGGATGCACTGAGAGACTCCCGATCTGGAACCCCCGAGTAGTGGGGGAGTGGCTACGTGAAAACCCGCCAAGGAACAGCCGGTATGACGTGTCAAGGAGGACGGCCATACTACTCATCATGGCATCTGGGCGAAGAGTCCAAGATCTGACACTTCTCAGAGTCACCCCGGACCGATTGATCGACAAAGGAGACTCCATCACGCTATGGCCAGCCTTTGGAGCGAAGACTGACACGGCAAGACACAAACAATCGGGATGGAGGTTGAGCGCATCGGATGAAAGGAACATCAACCCCTTGTTTTGGATCCGAAAGCTGGTCTCACTCTCACAGCCGAGACGAAAGCCGGACATGAAAGAACTATTTGTGACGACAGCAGGTGAAGTAAAGCCAGCTTCACGGACAATGATAGGTGGTTGGATCAAGTCAATCCTAAGAGAGGCTGGAGTGGAAGCAACGCCAGGAAGTGTTCGTTCTGCTGTGGCTTCGTTGAATTGGCTGGAAAACTACCCGATAGAGGAGATCTTGTCAAGGGGAAACTGGCAGAGTGAAATCACCTTCCGAAAATTCTACCAAAGAGAGATAGTAGATAACCCCAAGCAACAATGCCCCCAGAGCTCATTAGCGCCTCTCTTTACGCCAATATAGGCAGTCACATATAACGTCGAACCACTAGGTCACCAGGTGATAACAAACAGATCTCTCATAATGGATTCCAGGCGTCGAGACGGAACACAAAATAAAAGAATTTTACCTTCCATTAAAATTCCTATTTTGTTTCCCTCGACGCCTGGAATCCAGGTAATCCCTACCTGGTGCATTATGAGTCATATGAAAGAAAAACCGTTGCGCCGACGCAACCGGAAACAGGGATACCAGCGGGAATAAATTGTCGCAAACAGGGAATCAGAGGGGGTAGGAACGCGTGTATAAGTGCCGAAACAGCAGGCTGTTCTCTCATAATGGATTCCAGGCGTCGAGGGAAACAAAATAGGAATTTTAATGGAAGGTAAAATTCTTTTATTATTAATAACAAATTTTAGCAAATAGTCAACATGTTGGAAAAAACATTAATAATTTCCAAGATAAATAAATATTACATGTCTACAATCAATGGTCCCCCCAAGGTGTGCAGGTGTGCGGCCGCACACTAAAAATATTTGTCTGTACACATCGATTTTATGTTTGCCTCAATAGACAGAACATTGACTAACATTTTATTAATGATTGACCTATTGCACTCTAATGGGATAGAGATGGGATAAAGAACCAAAATAGGGGAAGAATACTGTGTAATAAACCTACAGATAATTATAGATAACTTAATGATACTTTCTATATTTACTTTCTTACGCAGCATAATAAATTATGAGTGCAAAATGTGGTGCACATATTTTTTTTTATATAAAATTTACTGCTCAGATGAGTTTACAGTCCATACACATACTAGAAAAATTAGAGGGAACATTGTCTACAACTATATTCTACCTACATGTTTAAATCCAAGAGCCACTGCTAGAAAACAATGTTCAGTACATGACGTATCTACTTAAGCAAATATATATAAGGAAACTGACAAAAAATTGATTTAACTTGTAAATTTTTTAACAAAGCATTTAAAAAATCTACTTAATTATGTAACAGAATGGACTTTTGTATCGAGTTTTACTGTATATTGTATTACATTTGGTTCTACTGACCAAAATAAATATATACAATACAATACACAATACTAGAATAGCTAAAAACTACTTGTTAGTAGTGATACTTTATGTAAAGGGGTCAATATGAAAATTAAGAGTTCATGCGGTACCATGCAACACGATTGGTGACCCTTATAGTTCAGTGGCTCGACACTGGCTTCTCAAATCGGGGGTTTTAGCCTCAATTACCAGCGTGGTCACAATACATCTATATGATTTTCTCAAGCCTGGATGTGTTTTTGATCTGATTTTCTACAGTACTCGGACCTCATTGCTTGTTGTAATGTTAAAATAAAATAGAAGAAAAATACCTTCATAAATGTTTGTCATTCTGCAAATATCCAAAAACGATGCACCCTTACACCACGCCAAGACAATGTTGACAAGATTTAATTGGAAACATTTTAAAGTATAATCTTCTTTCTTTTCAATTAATTTTGAATCAACAGCAACATCACCGATCGAAGAAGCAATATCCTAGAAAATAAAAATAACTTAAATACACAAATAGAAAACACAGAAACAAAAACCAGCTCAATTAGTAACAAAAAATTTGCTCACACTAAGACTGAATATACAATCATGTTATATTTGAATATTGCTATTCATTTCCAGAATAAAAAATATGTATATACACATATTAAATTTTAATTAATATTCTTTGCATGCCGATCACCCTTCTGCCGACAGCCGTAGCCGAAGCATTCTCTTTGTATTGTATTCCACAACAAACCTTTTGTAACTTTGTATCAATAAATCACCGTTTGTAATAGAGAGTATAATTTATCATCCTGTATCTCTCTGCCCATCCTGCATTTGCTTGCCACACACACACACACAGAAAACGCACACTCGACGTAATACACTAGAATGCTTTCTGCGTCACGTGTCACAAGAGATTACGTTTCTTACAAATGGATATATTCTCTCATCATCTTAGAACACAAATTATCTCATTCTCACACACAACCGACCCGCTAAAAATATTAAATATTAAATGTAAAATTAATATGTATACCTTTACTACATTTAAAGATGTTTGTATCGTTTTGTCAAAGTCAAATTCAGGTATTGAATCGGGTTCCGCGCTCACAAAGCAGCTGAGTAAGGCGACGCAATATTCCACAGAGAGTTCAGTAAATACACCATTAAATATCATTTCTGTTAACAGAAGTTCATCAATACTGCAAAACAACGAAGTACAGGGTTACTCAGTATAATATAAAACACATTTATTTCCACGTAGGGGGTGGGTGGCTATGGAGAGGGGGGATGGTGCCCATATTTTGTGTAGTCCTAAAGAAAAAGATCAGTCAAAGGGTGCAGGATAGAGAACGGAAAGACATTCAGTTTTATAAAATATACAAATACCATCTGGAGCACTTACCAGCCAAGTTCGCAGGCCACCCTTCCCTTCATATTTATAAGATCCATTTCATTACAATAACTCAGTTTTCTAAGAACAGTTTTGCGACGTTGAAGTTCATCCATTTTTAACAAACTTTGGTGACTCTTCATCTCTTCTTTAATTTCAAAAATCTCCTTTTCAATTAACTCTTTACGACTGTAGTTGTTGATAAGCGTGTCATTATTAATACCGTGTATTGGATTTTGCGTTAATCTGTGAATAAAAAATTATAAATAGTTATAAACATTGCACATTTATTGTGTGTTGAAAACGTATGGGAGAAGGCGCCCACCCAGAAAATGGTTGGAGCAAGATAGAAAATGGGGAACAGAAAAAAATTGCAAATTTTTTACAACAAACCAAATATTTCATAAAATAACCTAAAAAGAAGATGGGGTGACAACTTGGATAAAGCTCCAAAAAAACTTGGCATCCACGACTGGAAGACTGGGTACCTGTGAAGACTGCTGGAAGTTGAAGGTAACCCAGAAGAAACATATGTATTTATACATTTTATTTTATTTATTTAAAATTTAAATTTAAACATATGTGTTTCTCAATGAAAGTAGGCACCGGAAGCCATATGCAGAAACTCAGCACTCGAAAATTGAATTGTGTATTATTATTACATAATTGATGTGGCAATTACTTTGTGGTGCGACATGATTACATATTTTAATTTAAACTAAATTGACAAGTTACACCTGATGATGAGAGGGGCTGCTGCTCTCGAAACTATAATCGTGTTGAATTCAACCCGACGTGTGTGCATTACAAAGTTCAATTTAGCTGAAGTGTATAATTAACAGATTAATTAATTAATTATAATTAATAGAAATGCGGTCACTAAGACGCTTGTGTGGAAAATCTTTGGTCGATAGAGTGAAGAATGAACAAATTAGACGTGAATGCAATGCTGGCTGTGGTGTGGTAGATAGAATAAAGAAAGGAGTGCTGAGATGGTTTGGTCATGTGGAACATATGAATGAGGAAAGTATGGTTAAGAAAATATATGAGGTGAGTGTTGAAGGCAACAGGATAGAGGAATAGAGGGCGGGCAAGTATTTGAGGATGGCCCTGTTAAAAGCCGCAACAACCGTAGAACTTGTATGAGAAGGTGTATGAATGTGGCCGAAGCAAAAGTGGTGTGCCAGGATAGAAGAGTGTGGCGTTCATTCGTCTCTGCCTACCTCCGCGGGAAACGGCGTGATGGTTAGTTAGTTAGTATAATTAACTGAAAAAAGATTATATCGTAAGAGAATTTAACACTGAAGAATTTTCAATGTTTTTAATACTCTGCCAAACAGTTCCAAGTAATGAAGAGCTAAACTGCTATTTCTTCTTCTTCTTGTGCCCTGTCCATTCAACGGACATTGACTATCATGAATTTATTTACTGCGGCCCGGAATAACTTTACAGTAGAGAGGCCAATTTTTGCAGCCATGATTTTGTCCTTCTTCCAGGGCCCTGACTTTCCCTGCATTATGAGATGCAAGATCTCATAATGCATAATAATATAATAGTAATATTTCTCATCAGATGTTCGAGATATTCAAGCTATCAGATTATTATTGCTCTAATTACTTATTTTTCTTTATTCATCCGACTGAATAATCGACACATAACATCATCATTTGTAACTTTTTCCATTCAGTTTATTTTAAGTATTCTTCTGTAGATCCATGTCTCGATTTCTTCGGTAAGCGTCCATGCTTCCATTCCATAAAATAATAATGAGCATATGTAGAATTTGACCATTCGCATTCATAATCCAAGGTTGAGATCATGATCGCAGAAAATCTTTTTCATATGGATAAAGGTTGCACGAGTTTGCTCAATGTGGCATTTTATTTCAACCCGCTACATCTGAATGATTTTTATGTTTTTTTTTCTAATTGAATTGTAGAGTTGATCACATTTTTTAGTATTTTCAATCTTTGGTATTGGGATAACCCTCGATATTTTCCATGATTGTGGAAAAGTTCCCAAGTTAATAGATTCATTTATAATATTTACGAAGTATTTTTCTGTTATAGGTAGTGATTCTCATATCAACTTTATGGTTATTCCATCTGGACTGGGTTTTGATTTTTTTAATATAGTTTTTAATTGTTCTATAGAGATTGGTTTTAAATTTAGTTGAATTTCTTTTTCTTCTATAGTATTATTTTCATTTAAATCTGCATTTGTACTAGAAATGCTTTTGTTTATTTCTTCCACACTACAAAATATATATTAAATTTATTTGCAATATTAGATCTTTATATTTCTGGAGGAAATTTTATATCTTCATTTATTTTTCTTGTGTCGTTTTGCATTAATGACTTTATTATAGACCACATTTTTTCAAAACGCCTTTTTCATTCTCGATTTTAGTTTTAAAGTATCTGTTTTTGTTATTTTTTAGTTCATTTATGTATTTATTTCTATATATTTTAAATTTTTTCCAGTCCTCCAGATTTTTTATTATTTTTGCGATTTTATATAACCTATCTCTTTCATACTGTATATTTTTCAAATGATTATTGTACCATTTATTATATGTTCTTGTTATTATTCTTTCTGGTACAATGTTATCAATTGTACTTTTAATTTAATTAATAATTGTTTTTATCTTTTCGTTAAATTCCATACCTGTTATTCCATTCCAGTTGCAGTTTTTAAGTTGTTGTTTAAATTGTTCTACATCATATTTTCCATAGTTTCTAATAGATGTTTGTGTTTTCGGAATTGAATTTTTATTTTTGTGTTCTAATAAAATTTG
>JADDOH010002357.1:0-18797 GCA_016648135.1 Agrypnia vestita
TAATCCAATTGAAGCAAATTGGTAAGGTGAAAAAGCTTGAAAGGTGGGTACCTCACGAATTGAGTGAAAAATTGACTCCAAAAAAGTTACTTGTGAGCGTTTGGTGGACTAGTGCTGGTGTCGTTCACTACAGCTTTCTTAAATCTGGCCAGACGATTACGGCAGATGTCTATTGTCAGCAACTGCAAACCATGATGGAAAAGCTAGCTGCTAAACAACCGAGGCTGGTTAATCGCTCTAGGCCACTGATGCTTCATGATAACGCTAGACCACACACTGCACAACAGACGGCTACCAAATTAGAGGAGCTTCAATTGGAATGTCTAAGATATCCACCATACTCTCCGGACCTTGCCCCAACAGATTACCATTTTTTTCGAAATTTGGATAACTTCTTGTAAAGGAAAAAATTCAACTCCGATGGGGCAGTCCAAACCGCCTTCAAAGATTTTATTGATTCCCGTCCGAATGGTTTTTTAGTAAAGGGATCGATGAACTACCTATGAGATGGCAAAAGTGCATAGATAGCAATGGTACATACTTTGATTAAATAAAAATATTATAATAAAAAAAAATCGGCTTTATGTTCCTCCCATACTAAACGCCAATTTCATATGTAAGGACCTAATATAAAAAGAATACTTGTGATAATCGATATTTATTTTGATATCAATTTTTAGCGCGGATGAATGCTTTTGAAGAGTTGTAACTCCTTTTGAATTTTCTCTTAAAACAGGACAATAATATGCTGGACATTCAGGAATAACAACAAAAAATTTCATAATTCATGCATGTGACAGGAAAGCTACACAAGGGGTTACCAAACTTCTATATATTGCAATTTTCTGAAGCTAGTTATCTACATACAATATTTAAAATGTGAATAATGAGCCGTTTCACCATTCACCACTGATTTATGGTGTTGCATAACTCTCTGTTAATATTCAAACACTCTGTATTTGTATTTTGATTTAGTCGAAATATTTTTAAATAAATATCCTGCGAGCGAGATAGGTGAATCATTTCATTCGCGAGATAGCGCTAATCGGCAGTCGTAAAACGCGTAGTTAATTTTATCTGTTGAGTTACGCTAATCGTAACATAAACACTAGTATCTGTGTCGACTAATCCAAAATGAAGTAAGCTTTCTAAAGCAGAAATTGCCTACTGCCGATCATCTACAGACCGCCGGGTTGTTTTATTACAATAAGTTATTTACAATATTACAATAGTTTATTACAATAATTTTATTACAATAGGTTCTTTAGGGAAGTCCTTCATCGACATCGGAAAAACGAATCGTATTAATCAGACAATTTGTGATCTCCGTCGACTTGATCCGCAGGAAAGTACGATGAATGTGTGACAAGAGATTGATACCGTATGAAAACTACTTTATTTCAGTTAAAATTACGCATCCCTGTCCTGAACAGCTCAATGCATGTAAGAATGCATATGACGTGTTCTAATTAATATGCATAGGAACTGTTGCATTACATGCAGAAAATATTATAGCACCTGCTTTGATTTGTAAATACCTGAGCCCCCGGCAGTAACCGCGTGTTTTATTCAAAATTAAAATATTTACCTTCACGCCCCGGTAGAGATAACCTACATATATCTAAATTCAGTCTCTTAGTGGTACCCACCTTATAAATTTTATTAACTAATAATAATTGCTTGGTACCTGACTAGTCATCATAAATAATTCAATTAAAATTTATTTCTTTCCCTTCCAGAGTACACAGTATACACAAATCATATGCAAAGGATTATTATTTATTTAATCAATTTTTTATATAAAAAACTAAAAAACTGCTCTCTCTCAATATCGCGCGATCACTTATTCTAAACATCACAATATATTTTAATTAATTCATGACTTATGGCACTCCGAATGGGGTGTATTAAACACACATGCAATATAATTATTAATTACAAATATTAATTAGAATTCGAACGGATTTCGTTAGCTGGTTAGCATTATTTGATTAATTTTTTCGCATTTGGAATAATGTTACCCCCCCCCTCTTCCGGCCCGCGACCCCCGACCCGCGATAGCAGGAATCCGGCGAGCTTTCAAATAAAATAAATATGTGTATTGATTGAAGATTAAAAATTAAATAAATCTGGGCGATACGATCTCGCTCGGCCAGCCCCTTCAGCTCGGGCCAAATTTTAATTAGAAATTTGGCCCTCATTATGTTTAGTATTTTTATACAAGAATTAAATAAATCTAATCGATAATGCTGTTAGACCAGTTGGTTCTCGATCGTTAATCGAGACAATAAATTCAACTCTGATTGCGGAGCTTTAGAATGAGAATAAGATTCGTGTTAATTATTTTGTATTACTGATTACTACTGAAAAAATCTTTCTGCTTACTTTAAGTATACGTACTTATTGTTTACATTGAGTTTTGATAACTAACCCCTTGATAACCAGTTGCGTTTAGACCAGGCACGAATTAAATATATCTGGAGGCAATAAAATGTATTAGAACATGTATGGATGTAATCATATTCGTCGTTCAAGGCATTAACCTCTTTTCCACATAAATAATTATAAAACTAATGCCACTATGCATTAGCCTATAATTGTCGTAAAACAACTCTTTACGACAATTTTTTAGATTTCAAAAATAAAATTTTCCTCAGTTAATTTTTTTCCTCACAAAGTTCACCTCTAAAATCCTACACATACTAAAATTCATTCTAACACAATCATAAACACGTACACCATTCATGCGGTCTATAAATAATGTATTTAACGATATGCCACATTTATAAAAATTATTATTATTTTTTTTTTTTTTAAATAGAGATGCGAACACGGAATACGTGTCACATCAATATTTTTACTATTTTCGAACTAAGCTAAACACTTGTGCTATGAAAATAGTCTAGTCTTAGTCAATAGTCTATTGCTAGTCTGGGCTGAGATTCGAACCCGCGATCTTTGGATCACGAGGCGAGTATCCTAACCACAAGACCAACAAGCTACTCTTATCTTGAATTTTGAAATATTTCGTCGACATTGTGTGGTGCATGTTTTTGCTACATGATTTTGTTAATTAAAACGTTTGTGTGTGCATGTACTGAATCAATACAATATTAAATTAATATATCTTCTTCTTCTTCTTCTGCTTCATCTAGGACTGCGTCCTGTCATTGCTCGGAGCCTGTTCCTGGGATACAGATGTCCAGCTATCTCGCCATCTTTTATGCGGTCTTCCTGGGAGTCTGGTACCAGACGGCAGCTTGTTCGCTGCTATGCTCACTACTCTCTCAGTACAAGCTCAATACAACATTAATATATCAATAAACATAAAAATAAAGTGTGTGGTATTAAAAACCCTATTAAATACGTGAGTGATCGATAAATGTATAAGTGTTGTAACAACCTGTTGATACATTTCTTTGAGTAGTAATAAAACAACGAATCTATTTTACAATTATTAATTAATTAATTTCATAATACAACTGGGACCGCATGGGTTAGCCACTCAGTAACCGAAACCTCTAACCTTTGGCATAAATCAAAAAACTTAACGAGATAACGACAGAAGTTATTTATTTTTTTAAAAGATATCATTCCCAGTTATCGAAATTCTATACAAAATTATTCCCGCTCGTATTAAAACACTATGTAAACTTGTTTGGAAAATGCCGAAAAATATTTACAGCGACCGAGCAAGCAGTAGAAAAAAATGCTCCATTAGTCTAAGCGGTTTATGCGGGCGGAATGCTGGTCTATCGCTTTCTACAGAGGTCCCTCGTTTTGTTGTTTCTACAAAAATGTATTGAAGTGGTGTGGATTTATTCGAGTAATAATCTGAAATCAATTATCTTCCAGAACGTGACTTACCATACCTCAAAAGTCATAAATTGAAAACAGAACGAGAGGAAAAAATATATTAAAATCCGTCAAGACCACATTGTAAAAAGGGGCAAAAATTCACGCAAGAATAGCTTTCTTTTATATACTTTTTTGTATGCATTCTTATATGCCATGGGCGATATAATTGTAGGTAACTCTTAAATTTTTTTCTGTAATTTTTGATTTGCTTTCAATTCACTTCACAGAAGAATGCAAAAAAATAAATAGTTTATATACCCAGTAAACGCAGAACAAATATAGATAATATGTGCATGTGTTGAAAAACTATTTTTTATTGTCTCATATTTTAAGAACTTTGTTTTTGTGTATTTACGTTATTTTACAAGAAAAACATTAGAAATCTAGGATGTATTTAAATTCTCTAGTTGGACATAAATTGGTATGAATGAAACGTGTGAAAATGTTTATAATAATAAATATTAAATATAAATAAAAAAAAATAAAGTGTTAAAGCTATAGAGGTGATGCACTAGTAGTAGCGGTCTAGCCGTATGTAGAGTACTCTAGACTCTTTATACAAGGTGTCCCGTAGCTGGTTATCAAAAATTAGCGACGGGACTAAAAGTCTTCTTTGTTCAATTTGGAGTACAAAATATTCTTTACACTTTGGGAGAAATGTTTATAGTTATGGAGATAAGCGACATCAAAAATTGCAATTTTTTTTTTCAATATTTGACTTATTTTCTTTAAAATGATGGACTATCACTATAATAACTTATGTGGAGTATTGAAATGATACAAGACAAAATAAAATTTTTGGTAGATTTTTCTCATTTAATTTTATTTATATAAGCGAATGAATTTTGTATATTCCATATAAGTAACTGTAATAAAAGTCCAAAGTTTTAGAGAAAATAAATCAAATATATTGAAAAAAAATGCAGACTGATGTCACTTATTGCTTCTCTAATTGTTGTTTAGTGTAGCTTGTTGGTGCAGTGGTCATGACACTCACATAGTGATCTGGTGGTGGATGTTTCGAGCCCATTCCAGGACATTATCAAGTAAGTACTATTTTCATAACACAAGCTTTTGGCTTAGTTTGAAAATAGTAAGAATATTTACGCGACACGTTTTCCGTGTTCGCATCTACATATTTTTTACACACCAAGGGTTTCGGGTTCGATTCCCAGTGAGGTCACAATTAATCTGCCTGGGTGATGTGTTTCGCTTCTGTAATTGGGCCGTTTGGCCTGTTAAAGCGTAAAATAAAAAAAATCTTTTGTTCCTAACTTTCTTCACGAGCTACAAACACACTTACACTAGCAAGTGCTCACAAACTAGGCTTTTATTACATCTTCAACTTTCGTAATACGAACACATGTTTGGCACAACTGCAACACATGCGCACCCTCGCTGGAACCACCGACCGCAGGCACACTCCCCCACCTACGCAATTTGGCAGTTTCTTGTCGACAAGTCGGTGTTGCCGCAGCGCCGGGCCGGGAGAAATTCCGGCGGGCCTGGCAACACTCGAATGAAAACCTTTTTTGATACACGGGTGCTTCAATAAACAAAAGGTGAGATGGTATCGCTAACAAATTTTATTGTTGAACAACTCACAACCTGCTCGGACACGCTGCTCGGCCGTCCTGTCCGCCAGTGGGGGCCAACCTTTGTCACAGCCGATTATCGACAAAATATTTTTACTTCACTTTGTTGATTTTAATTGTGAAAATATTTTGTGAGAGCTTTCAAAGCTTAATTTTGCACCACGTGTAAAATAATATCGAACCGAAATTATGAGTTATATAACATTTTATCCTCACACACAATACTTATCTACCGAATTAAATTTGTGAAAATTAGAAAATAAGAGAAACAAAGAGAAAGACTATATGTATATAAGATCTGAAACTAGCTGGAATCCATCTGAAAAAACCTATTAAGTGCAGACAAGGTGGTTTTTCATAATTTCAATTTGGTGTCAATAAGCCTAAAGCAAATAAGTTTATGTTTTTTTTTAAATACTAACATATTAATGTGAAATTGTTACTTGGTGTCAAATTATTATATTATTATTAAAAAATAAAGAAATTATGAAATAATAAATAAATTAAGAAATATTAGTTATCAAATAAATCATATATTTCTACACAATACGTAGGTATACATAAATCTAAAATAGTAAATTTTTATATTCAAGAACACATTCATATTTGTGAAGTTGTAATTTTTCAGAACAAAGTTCTGTAAAATATTTAATAACCAAATTAATTAATCAATTAGAAAGACATACAGAAAAATCTAATTCACGAAAAAATATAAGGTTACAACTGGGATTCGAACCCAGGCCACCTCCTTTCCGGGGCCGGTGCTCTGACCACTAAGCTATAGCAACCCTCTATGTTTCCGTGAATATATCGACCTTATATGTAGTTCTTATTTTTATTAATTAAGGAGGTGACCTGGGTTCGAATCCCAGTAGTAACCTAATATTTTTTCGTGAATTAGATTTTTCTGTATGTCTTTCTAATTGATTAATTAATTTGGTTAGTAAATTTTTATTCAAATAAAATTAGACTATCATTGTTGATGATGAAATATTTTATGCAACAAAAGAATGGGAAATATTTTTTTATATATAAATTTTACGTAAATAAATCATCGAATATGATAAAAATCAACATAAGATCTATTACGCAAGGAACATTTTAT
Organism: Agrypnia vestita; assembly: GCA_016648135.1. Taxonomy (NCBI): domain Eukaryota; kingdom Metazoa; phylum Arthropoda; class Insecta; order Trichoptera; family Phryganeidae; genus Agrypnia; species Agrypnia vestita. The sequence continues at coordinate 6,559 of JADDOH010002357.1, forward strand.
AATTTTGACCGTATTGCAAAATGATAAAGTTCAACATGATTGCCAGGAAAGAAAATCATCATTAAATTCATAGAAGACCACATAGATGAAGGAAAGACCCCGGAATCTGTCGTGGAGTGACTCAGAATGAGGCCACCGTACGTCACTTCTGGCATGGAGGATGGAAAAGAAGAAGCAAAGGAATATCGGCTAAGCGTAAGTGACATTTGCAAAGTTCATGAGAAAGTTGAGCACCGAGGAACTAAAATTGTATCTAGTACAGCTACAACGGTGATTGAATAGAATGTTAAGTTGCATTATAAGATGTAAAGGTCGGTATATTTTATGGAAATTATGTGTAGCAATATTAAACGGCTCATTTCGAGTGGCTACACCAGACACAGGACAAGCAGAATTGATCGATGACCGCAGTGTGCATAATACCATCGAAGGCCTTGGCGAGATCGCGCCATGCCGATCGCGGACGCCAGCGCGGCCCTCTGACATTTAATTTATACAATTCGATTTATCCTCTTAGCATTTAAAAACAAACATCTCTCGCTCAGATCGGACAAATCGATTCCCGCCTTTTTGTAGATCCGTAGATTTTTCCCAAGAACAGATACGGGATCAAATTTAAAATTCCGACTCGCGTCCCGCCCACGGAGCGCGCCTCGGGGTTGCCTATCGCGGCCTGATCGGGCGCGCGCATCCAGCGCCTATCAGCGCCGGGCATCGCCAGGTCCGGGCCCGAGCAGAAACGACCGCCAAATTCAATTCCCAGGGTCCGAAGACTGCGCTGCTTTTCATCAGAACCGCGAGGCTGGCTCCGCGACTCGTCCGCGGCCGGACCGTCCGAATCTCTTCCGGAGATCATCGCAGTTCAGTTTGGTTGCGTCAGTTTCGAGCCCGATGCTGTGGTGTTACATCCCCGAGTAGAAGTATCCGATCATTTGCTGAACGTTGTACGCCTTCGTGCGAATCAATCATATTTGAGATTGCGAAGCTATTCCAGACGAATGCGTTGTCACAGCGCACAATAACGCGGCGTCTCCAACCACCTGGTTCTTCGGACTTGTATGCGTACGATCCACATACAGCAGAAACCAGTCAAAATTCTCAAGCTTATACGTTTTCCTTATCGATATACGTCTTCCGAGCAACGACAGGACGCAGTCCTAGATGAAGCAGCAAAAGAAGAAGAAGATATACGTCTTTAGCCAGATTTTTTAATACACACAAACGCTTGGTATTTTGGTCACGGAGATGTCATTATCATCATAAAAGAATCGCCAAAAGCAAAAGAAGCTCACAAGAATACCATGCATGTAAAAAAACTATGATTATTTCTACCTGTATTCAATGTTATCATGAATATTTATAAAATTTAAATTAAATTATAAGTAACAACTCTCGCGGTTTGTACGTCGGTCACACGTTTATTAGCGTAGATAAATAAAATATGTATTTCTATAATCATCAGGTACTTTTCTTCTTAAATGAATGTGTGTGTCTCTCGACACAATCTGTGAGTATCCATCCGAGAGAGAGAAAGAAACATACCTACTTCCACGTGTTCGATAATAATTTATTTCTGTCATTAATGATGGATTTTTTCCTGGATTTAGAATTGTCTACCTATTTTTGAATAAACTATCGATTTTAATTAATAAATTATAATGCATTTTTACATGTTTCCGTCTGACAACTCTTCGCCTATTGACAGATGGTCGGGAATACGTCGAACGACACGTGCAGAAGTCAGCAAATAAGTCCGTCGCTCGGTAACACAAGGAATCATTTATTCACAAAACACACTGCCGATAGCGGGAAATCCCAAGAACTGCCTGCAAGGTTTGCTCGAGCGGAGCGAAACTCCCAACTCGACCGGATGCCGTCGTAAATATTTCCCGAATATCCGACCTGACGCGGGGCCGCAGCAGCCGGCAGTCCGTCACTCACCCACACCGGCGCGCCCACACCGCACGCACACGCGCGCGCGCGCACGTGCGCCGGATGGATCCCAATAGCACACACACACGAATCTATCACCGATTCGTTATCTCCTAAACCAGCTCCAGCGAACTGCGATCTTATCTCCGCGGGGGGAGGGGGAAGGGGGGCGCGCGGGGGGAGGGTGTCAAATATTTTACGGGCTCGGGTAGCCGTGACGCGAAAAGGAACAGAGGGTAATATATTTAAAAAAAACATTATTTAGTATCCCAAAAGTTGAGCAGATCTGCAGACACGCGTGCTTGTAATTTTAATTGTTTTTGAATTTATTGTAAATATTCATAAAAAATAAAATAAAATATCGGCAAAATCAGGTTTAAAAAATATATATTAATCAATTAGAAAGGACTAACAGAAAAATATGTATTACCGTTTCGCTAGATTAGTGGTGACATTTTAACCGGTTTCAAAATAATCGTTATTTGTGATTTCTATCTGATTGATAACTGATTTTTCGCAATTCGACAGGCAATCAGATACAGTTATATCTCAGTTTCGATACAATCAGATACAAATCTCAAGTAACTGTACCACGAATAGTTAACATAACAGTTTGACCATAGCTTCGCTATATTACCCATATAAGTTTAAGACAAATTTAAGACTATAAATATATACTGTAGTCGTTTTTTTGAAATGCGGCATCTATTATTGTCGCTAATAATATAAAAAAATTGTTAAGCTTATCATATAAAGATTTTTAAAAGTAGTCCAAAATGCAGTGTTGAAGTTTGAGTGGTCCGTGCATAAATTATTCCATTTGACATAGATAATCAGAAAATGGTGCAATATAAATTATCTTATTTTATTATTTGCATTTTGTTGCAATGAATTTTAAAAATCACAAGTCATTCATTCCATTCAGAATAAGTTACTGTCTTTTTTCATTCATTTAAATTCAATCAATTATATACTATTAGAAATGAACGTTAATATTGATGAATAAGTAATGACATTTATTTTGAATTTCTAATTATTGTGAATGAAATGACTTGAGATTTATAAAGTTCATTGCAACAAAATGCATCATTATTACATAAGACAATTTACATTGCGTCATTTTCATAAAAAAATAACACTTGAAGGGCGCTACGTTTACTGTCCGTTAATTACTGTAAAAGTCACACTTCGCTGTAAAAAAATACCAAAATAACGGTATTTCCAGAATAACGAATTATTTTCCCCCAGCGATCCCAAATATTCTCCCAAATTCGGTTTAACGATATTTCAGTACAACGAAAAATATGTACGATTATAAAGAGATTTGACTGCATTAAATAAGTACTAGAGTAAAATGTAAGTCTGATTCATATTACAGAATATATGAATTTGTTACGGAGACTTTCAGAAGCTTTGCGGGAATTCATAATATATTTTTTTAATCAGATTATTAGCAGGTTGCTTAGTGACCACTGTAAGTATACCTACAGACATGTTAAAATACGATATGAAGACAAAATATACAAACAGCCAATATGAAAACTAAGCGATTATTGCAAAGTCAACAGTATAAGGTAAAACATAGATAAAAACAGTTAAGAATATAAAGAGTTACAAATGAGGAGAAACAATAATATCTTAAATGTAAATTATGCAATGTAAAACACATGGCTCCCATGGTCAACGATATCAAAACATATGCTGTAGCATTAAATCCGTGACTTTTCATTTATTTTCTAAAGATATTAAATGTAAATGGATCAAGACAAGCAATTACAACTTGACTTCACATCAGAGATTTGAGAATTTGCGACTGTGACTTCCTTTAAGTAGGGTTCTAAAGAGTAACAATGCAAAATTTAGTTTAGATTTATGAGGAAAAGACACGTAACGAAAATTATTTTTAAAATTTTAAATAAGCCTCCACAGAAAAGACCAAACATGTTTTCTTATCGACATCTAAAAATAAAGTGAAGTGTAGGTACATACCTAGGTACTTCATAAATACATGTAAAATACTTAGCGAACTACATGAAGATTACAAATTGTGAAGTATCATAGATTAATATCAGAGTTTACCAATCAAAACCTATAAATGTTGATAAAATGATAAGAGTAATGTTTATAAATAAATACTTACACGGAATCTTCGATGGCAGCATAATATCCCTTGACTAGTTCTTAGGAAAAAATAATTTACGATAGACATGTCATTTTACACAAGCGTGGGTGTTCACCACAAAGTCGGAACACCACACCAGCACCGCACACAATGCAAATTCACTCAAATATTGCAATCAATATCATATCCCTTTATCAGCGAAACACGTTTCAAGCACTCCATGTTCTAACCCACACTGGTCGCGAATTATCTGAACGCAAAAAAATACCGTGCACCTCCATGGCCCAGCACCGATGATAAGGAAGGGGTCCTTCACCGTACTGTAACAACACTTCTTGTAACACTTAGAGACACACACCAACTAACGTACGAGTAGATGTAGATTCTTGATAAAAATATACCGAGGCTTTGTGGGAAGACATATCGCGTAACGAGGATAAGGAGGTGAAGGAATATGAGGAAAACAAATGATGTAACGCGATCCTGAAATGAGTGAAGCGATAAGTGATGGAATTGAAAAGGTTGAGAAAGAGGGGTAAAATGGCGGGATTAACAATGTTAAAGGCAGACAGGAAACGGTGTAATGTTGTGTATCTCAATCGGTAGTCTCGCCCCGTCTGCAGGCGAGATCTCATAGGAATAACAAAAGAGTATAAAATCTGACTTGCCACTCTTATCGGCCGCATCTTATATTATTCTGAGAATGGCCTTAATAAGTCAGCGCAGAATGTTATCTATTCTGTTTTATCGCTTCTTTTGCTTCGCCAGATAAAAATCTGAATCCAATTAGCGATGGAGTGGTACCTAGTACCTACCCGCCGAGCCGGGCCCGTACGGTGCCGGCTCGGGCGCGGGGCCGGCGTCGAAAGGGCCGACCGCGCGGGCCACCGGCGGCGGCGGATCGGTTCCCTTTTCGCTCGCCGCGCTCGCTTCGCGTTCTGGGACTGGTCGGCGCGGGCCAGACGATGAAGTGAATCAGCTGAGCACGAGCACAGTTGGGAGGAAGTGAGTAAATAACGTAGAGTGGCATGTGGTCAAAAGGACAACAGCTACAGATCATCGCTGATCGAGTAATAAATGTTTTCAGTTATATTAATAAACAAAATAAACTGTTTTTCACTAAACGCGCTGTTTCCATTAAAGCGAACTGATAGAGGTTACGATTTTGTAACCAATTTTATAGCAGATAACTTTAAAAGATTTTAAAATTGTTATTACGGTCGTTACAGACATATTTACATATAACTGGTTGCGGATATTTTATACGATTCTCGACATTTCGTTGAATGCTTATTCAACGTCATCAGGAGGACGACCTGTACCCGCGGAGGTAAAGGGCGGACTGATTAATGCTTTCGAGGGCGTAAATTATATGCACTTGGAGTGTTCACTTCTTCTACGATAGAGGTCGCCAGTGTGCAATATGTACTAGTTACGTCGGCGGACTTTTCTGCGACGTCTCTCAAAGGTTGAATTAATGTCGTAATAACAGGGCGCCAAATACTTGATAGTTTGTAACTGTCATCTCTATTGAAATTGGGATGTTTGTATATTTCAATGACTCCCTCACTAATCTGGGTGTAAGGCGCGGTTCTGTTGATAAAATTTTTGCGTTGTTAAATCTGATGAAGTGACATAGATTCCCTTTGGATGCATGTTCGCAGATTGCCGATATATTGGAGTTGTTGTTTTTAATTGCTCCAACATAGGACAAACCAAACGCAATATTGCTACCAAAAGTTCGTATAAAATATCTGCAACCAGTTATATTTAAATTTAAGAGATTTTGTAGAGTATTTCATTACACTAAATAATTAATTATTCTTAAATCCAGATTATCTACCGTTTTGTAAAATTAAATGATTAGAAATTAAATTATAGATGATGTTTCAAGACCAAAACGTTGGACTAGTAACATCATCTATAATTTTCTCTTTTTTTTTGTATTTTTGAAATTTGTATTTTTCATTCCCCATGCATACCTGCTCCCGGTCCCTGCGCATAATGTACAGATGTCCGGGTTCTGTCAAACTAACTCAGACAGTCACGTTCACTGTTATCATCTAAGTATAGGATTCGAATCTCAATTAGTGAAACACAAACCTCTAGCAGATGTTGTGATCCAATATTTCAGTAATCAATACTCGTTAATATAAAATCTTATTCTGAAGGCATCCTGAATGAATTATTCACAAATTATCCGAGGATTTACAACTACTTCTGAATCAAGTCGTGAATAAATGTGAGCATTTTGGGTTTAAACTTAATACATGTATCTAGAATAAAATAGGTACATGCTTTTAGCAAACATGACGCCTTTACATTGTACATTGTAACAACGTAATTAAGGAAGGTACAAAGTATACAATACTTTGTACTTTCATTAATTTAAAGCAGGGACCCCTCTGTTGAAGAATCAGCAACATCAAGCATTAAAGACGTGAGTTTACATAAAAACATCAAAAATAAGAGATGTTATGGTTCGGACGAATAAAGAAAAATAAGTAATTGAAACAATGAAAATCTAAAAGCTTCAATATCTCTGACATGTGGTAAGGCTTTCAGAGAAGTAGGAGATCTTGCACTTCATAATGCAGAAAAGATTGGTGTAAAGAGGATTAAGAAAAGTCAAACCAAATGGGGTATTTTGAATAGTGATGCAACGATTACCAATACGATTATTCTAATAGTAGATATTTACCAAATATTCGTATTCGTATTTTTGTTGATATCATCACTAATATCAACAAAAAAAAAGTATTTATAACTGAACGCAATGCAAATTGCGGTTCGGCTGTGCACCGAGTATCGATTCGATCACACCTACGCACTCTCATTATCGAGGATTCCCCCAACATTGAATGAATGGATTTGTTGAGATGTCAATCGTTACTTGTTCCACAGCATAACATGATTTCTTTCATCTAGTTTCGTTGGGTTATTAATAAGGCTAGGTGCTCATTTCATTTAGTTTTTGTTTTGTAATACGTATTGTTCGTTCCATTTTAATTCTGTTTTGTGGAAAAGCGTTAACTCTTATAAAATAATTTCAAATTAAATGTAATAAGTGGCCCGGAAGTATTTTTCATTAAAGCCGTCTACTGTCGCCTCAGAAATCTTAGTAAAAAAAATAACAGTGGTGTATTATTTATTACCTTGTTGAATTATTCGTATTCGTATTCGCCGAATAGTAGGTTTGATATTCGTATTCGTGAAAGTAGTATTCGTTGCATGACTAATTTTAAATTGTGGTGTTGTTAACATTTTTATTGATTCTGATAATATTCACTGTTCCGTGGCCGTCCGCGAACCTCGACAGACGAGGCAATGTCAACAAAAGTGAGCTGAGCTTGCAGCCCTTCCAGCCCATAGAGATGGGTCGTTCATGAACGAGCTGTTATTTTAGAACAGTTCACTTTCACACTTCACCTAAGTGAACTAGTCGTTCACTAGTTCAGTAGATGAAAATGTTGATAAAATTTTTGGGTAGTGAAATTTTGAGGCGGTTAAGGCATAAAATTTTTGGAAATTAAATCTTCAAGGCAGCGAATAGTGGGTATTATGTTTCTGTTTTCGTGATACATCAAAGATCGAATTAGTGTATTTTTCTCGGTGAAATACACTAAGTGAAAAAATGTCGGTGTCTGTCTTTTGTGAAAAAATTTCGACACGTCGACATTTTTCTCGATGACATTTTTTTTTCTTTTGGTCGCCAAATAAAAATTCGAAGTGAACAAATCGACGGCTCCTACGTATAATATCGTAACCCACAAAATTCAATTTTACAGAAGGATTTGAACATATTTTCGTCCGGTATAAATCTAAATATTGCCCAATTTTTTTGAAATTTCGTTTCAATATTTTACTTTATACTGTAGTTTCATAAATAATCACAAAAAAGTCGAAATTATTAACAGTTTTTGTAGAAATGCACATACGATATTATACTTCGGAAAAGACGCGACGTAAAATATCGTATAAATGACTTACAACATTTTACTTCGGAAAAGACGCGACGTAAAATAACGTAAGTGTTACATACGACAATATTTAGGTTATTTTCCAACGTATGTTATCGTAAGTGTTACATACGATAATTATCTTATGTTATTTTCCAACGTATGTTATCGTAAGTGTTACATACAATAAAATTATCTTATGTTATTTTCCAACGCAAATCATCGTAAGTGTTACATACGATAGTATACTTCGTAAAAAAATATGTGATTGTTTGAGATACGATAAAATACGTCCGAAAAAAACGTTATTTATTGCAAAATATATTTTTTTTCTTTCTTGGAAGTAAAGAAATAATTAAATACATATGAAATACACAAAAAACTAAAAAACGTCGATTTGTGGGTTACGATATTATACGTAGGAGCCATCGAAATGAACGATTAGGAATGAACGGTTCACTTTCACGAACGACTCGATGAAAGAACGGTTCAGTCGACTGCAGGAAACTTCCCGTCTCTGGCGGCCATCAGATGAGCGGTCTGAGTGACGGCGGCCCGACCCGCCGGTCACGACTCGTGATCCCGACCAGCCTTTCTCGGAATCATGTGCGTTAAGCATCGGATTTCATTATTTTAACATCCCCGCGCAGCGAACGCCCTTATCTGCGCGCGCATCCCTCCCTCGGCGCGGGCGATTGGAGGAGAGACTCGCGAAACTGATACCGCTCTTTCCTTGACAATCCTGACCTAACACAGTTTTCATTGTTGCGCAATTCTTCTTCTTCTTCGTCAGCCTTCATCTCTTCACTGATGGATTCAGGCCTCTTCCATACCCTTCCATTTTTCCTTGTTATTTTCTAATTGTAGCCATTTCTTTCCCCCCATAGCGTTTATATCAGCTGCCCCCCAGGCGTTGCGAGGGATGCATCTTTCACTCAACGACGCGTCATCTTGCCATGGCGCGAAACACTGGCGTAGAAGGACCCTATGTACGAAAGACATTATTAAACAAACAATCATGTAATTTCACAAGTTATCTTTATGCCACTTCAAATTGCGTCTCTCGGAATGAGCTTACCTCTTAACACGAGGGTTTACAGAAAGGCTCACATCTTGTGTGCGGATGTGTCAGATTTCGAATGCGCCATTTTAAAATACCGTCCCCGACGTTCGCGACTGCTGTAAAATTATCTGCAGTAGATCAAAGACATTTATCTTTTCCCATAGAGTATTCGCGGTACCTACGCGGATTAAAATCAATTTTGGTGCAGATATTTGGTGCGGGGATCGATAAATTCATTACTTTTAGATGTTTCGCGAAGAAGTGTGACGAACAGAGGTTGCTACGTCACATACCTCCTCCCTCAATTAATTTTGACGGTCAGCATGAATATGAACGCCTCTTTTATTCTCCCAAGGTCTCCACTTCAGAACTCTGGGAGTCCATCTTGTAGCGTCCTGCCTTGCAACATGCCCTGCCAATTGCCATTTTAGCTTCGCTACATGATCCATGATATCCACTACTCTGGTTCTGCGCCTAATTTCTTCACTTCTAATTATATATCTTAGGCTTACTCCAAGCACGGATCTCTCCATGGATCGTTGCGTGCATTTGAGCTTTTCGACACTTTTCTTTGTAAGGGCCACTGTCCTACTCCATACATCATAACTGGCAGTATGCACGGTTCAAAGGCTTTTCTTTTAGGCTAATTGGGATCTCTTTGTTCTCGAAGATATGTTTGAGTTTGCCAAAAGCAGCCCAGCTCGTTCCTATTCGTCTTGGCAATTCTGCTGTTTGGTTTGTTTCTCCGCACATGTGTTAACAACCCCCGGCACACAGAAAGAAATATTTTAGGTTTGCCTAAATAGACCGAACGTTGACCAAAATTTTGTTAATGATTGACCTATTGGAATGTCCAGTGGAATGTCCACAAATTCGGGCAAGAATATAGTGCAATTAACTTTTAGATAATTACATATTACGCGTGTACACTTCTTACGCGGAATAAGAAATTTTATTGCAAAAAATATATGCGCAAATAAGAAAAATTATAGGATATGTTACACGTAAACCTCGTGTGTTCGTAAATTTGATTGTCTTGTCATAGTCAAAAAAAAATTACCTCAATAAATTATTTTTGATTGTGTGTGTTTGACATTCAGATTTTTTATAGATAATCTTTTATTTTCGTTTCCGTGATCATCCAATGGCCGGTGACTCAAGCCCCATTCCAGGATACCAGCAAGTTAGTCCTATTTTTAAGCGTTGAGCATAATTTAAAAAAAAGTGAGAATATTGATGCGGCACGTATTCCGTGTTCGAATATCTATTTAATTTTAAACTAACTAAGCGCATACAAGCAAAAAAGCTGTGCATTAGTAAAGATTCTGAGAAACGAATATTAATTTAATAATCCTTATCTTAAGAAAAAATTGATTTAAAATTCTAGCCGTAGTTCGTCCTACGGCTAGAAATTTTATTTCTGACGTTTCCATTTAACGTGACGTATCTGTTTTTTTCGATTTAAAATTCTAGCCGTAAGCCTACGGCTAGAAGTTTTGTGCAATAGCGTCCTTCCTCGAATGGTCCTATGCCAGGCGCACGTCATGCAGAAATGTTATTTTTTACAAATTCTACCCAAAACTTTCGGTGTAAATTTTATGTCTTTTCTGTGGTAAATGTAAATACGAATACGACAAATACCATCTGTTATCTGTCATTTCATAATGATATCATAAAATGTTTGATTTATTTTTGTGAAAAGAAACGTATATCTGAAATAAGTATTGTTCCCGATTTAATTATATATAAATCGTCTTCGAAATATATTGAAATTTTTCGCATTATTAGCTATACCTATATAAAATATTTATTTATTTAGGAAATATTGTTTACAATACTTCTTTTATAATGCAGTTATTTTTATGGATTGAAGCTACTCAAAATAGTTCATTATATTAGGTCCTTACATATGAAATTGGCGTTTAGTATGGGAGGAACATAAAACCGATTTTTTTTTATTATAATATATTTATTTGATCAAAGTATGTACCATTGCTATCTATGCACTTTTGCCATCTCATAGGTAGTTCATCGATCCCTTTACTAAAAAAACCATTCGGACGGGAATCAATAAAATCTTTGAAGGCGGCTTGGACTGCCCCATCGGAGTTGAATTTTTTCCTTTGCAAGAAGTTATCCAAATTTCTAAAAAAATGGTAATCTGTTGGGGCAAGGTCCGGAGAGTACGGTGGATGTCTTAGACATTCCAATTGAAGCTCCTCTAATTTGGTAGCCGTCTGTTGTGCAGTGTGTGGTCTAGCGTTATCATGAAGCAGCAGTGGCCTAGAGCGATTAACCAGCCGCGGTTGTTTAGCAGCTAGCTTTTCCATCATGGTTTGCAGTTGCTGACAGTAGACATCTGCCGTAATCGTCTGGCCAGATTTAAGAAAGCTGTAGTGAACGACACCAGCACTAGTCCACCAAACGCTCACAAGTAACTTTTTTGGAGTCAATTTTCGCTTGGGGCATGGTTTGGCTGGTTCGGCAGGGTTCAGCCATTGCGATGAGCGCTTCCGATTATCGTACAGGATCCACTTTTTATCACAGGTAATGATTCGATTTAAAATCCCTTCATTATTGTACCGGTTGAGTAATGCAACGCAGCAGTCAACGCGCGTTTGTTGATTTGCTTCACTCAATTCATGAGGTACCCACCTTTCAAGCTTTTTCACCTTACCAATTTGCTTCAAGTGGATTAAAACAGTTTTATCACTAACACCGCAGCCTGCAGCTAACTCGGATGTGGTTTGCGATGGATCCGCTTCCACAATAGCCTTCAATTCTTCATTATCAACTTTGGTCTCCGGCCGTCCACGGCTTGTTCTGCAGGTCGAAATTTCCAGAACGAAAACGTTGGAACCAAAAACGCACTGTGTTTTCTTTTGCGGCACCGTCGCCAAACACATCATTAATCCTTCGAGCCGTTTCTGCAGCACTGGTGCCACGGTGGAACTCGTACTCGTAAATAACGCGATATTTCAAGTTTTTCATTTTGTAAACTGAGTGACGCAAAGAAAAAAACAATTGAGGAAAAAACAAATGAATTATAATTTTCAAAACACAAATACATGAGTAAATAGCTGTATAAATTTGGATTTGGAATTCCTAACCAAAGAGAAGATATTTGAGATCAAATTTGCCAGTACGGCAAAACGTCAATTTC
>JADDOH010002358.1:0-15527 GCA_016648135.1 Agrypnia vestita
TCAAATGACGGGGTGCGTGTTCTTGATCCAGGGGATGAACGGTACTGCGGGGACACTCTGGGTGGGTCTAAGTAGAATTGCGCAAAGCCTCCACACAGTTAAAATGTGTTCAGTCAAGCAAAGGTGAAGCATTTCGAATCGGACCAGAGCGTCGTGCCTCAAACACAGCCGGAGGGACGAAGCCCCTATGTTCTTTCACTCCCCTTGGCTCGACGAGCTCGGGCTCTGGTTATGAATGTATGTGAATGTAATAACTCCGTACTCAAGGACGAAATAGGACGTTCCTCATGAACGAGAAATTATAAGATGCAGGTAGCAGTTCGACAGTCAATACTTATGCTCGGGGCCGCTTTAATGAACGAGATCTGTTAGCAGTTTAACAATCAATTTTTATGATCGGGACCGCATTCAGGAGCGCGATGGCATTACTAACACCATCATTCTCATCAGTCACCACCTTTTCTAACTTGCTGTATACAGAGACCTTCGGGGTTCTCCTTTCCCGGCCATCGAGAAACATATCAGGAATTACACAATCAACTGTAATAATCATGCTGTTTTACCATCATTTAATATCTCTAGTCAATAAGACTACACCGTGGGATCAATCACATCAACTATAATTGGCGATGCTAACATGGCTCTGACTGACGCGCTCAAGGACGAGTCTTTTCCAGTCACCCAGTTAGTTCATTCAGCCCTTTAATCAGCAGTAAACATCATAATAATCCGGCTCATGTAGCCGCAACGTGGGATCCTCATCATAATACACCAGTCAATTTGACTGCCCCGCTGGATAATATACAAACCTTAATATCAGACGCGGGATTTCTTCCTGATATGTTTGTCGCCGGGAAGCGAGGACTTCGGGGGATTCCAGCAGGAGCAATAGAGTCTCGGCTTGATCTTGGTCTGCAGCTTAGTGTGGGAGGTTATGTCTAAACGGGAGTTAACCACCGGATGCGGCGATGCTCTGGGGCCGCATCCCCCTCCCCCCTACAGGGGGGGGGGGGCATCTAGAATCCACGTTTGAACAGAAGTGGTTAGACACTTCTTAAATTTCACTTACAAAACTGTATCTCCCATTCCCTTAGAATCTCGGGCTGTAATAATGTCAGACAAAGCTTGCCCTGAGCCTCTGTTGCGCCTAGTTGTTGTGAATATAAATATGTTTGTCTTCCCCTACTATGTACTGCGAACAGATTGAGCAGATCGGACAATTTTTAGCGAAATTTAAAATAAATTAAATTTTAATAAATATTATTATTAAGTTCTACGGGTTAAATAATAATAAATAATAATAATAATATTTATTAAAATTTAATTTATTTTAAATTTCGCTAAAAATAAATATGGAGTTCTACAAATTAAACACAAAAACCATAAATAAACAGATCGGACAACGTGGGACGCGCTATCGGTAGGTTTCTTACTTGTGTTTTTGAATATAACGTATGCTATTATATCTTGTAAATCCGTCATAAATGGGTACCGCGTGTGGCTGTGCTAACACTGTTCTAGGCTGCTATTATGAGATGTTGATAATCAAAGCGGGCGGAATCTTTAGCGTATGCCGTTAACTTGGCAACGATTGTATTGTTTTATATTACAGTATTTTAACCCCGATGGTATTATAGTTATGGCGGTTCGGTACAATGTAAGGGAGTTTAGCTACTAGCGTTTATTCCTCGGCTTCGCCGCTTATAATTGGCTTTTAGGCCGACTCCGGACGTGGACGATATCGGATATCTCTCATATAGGCGAAACTGTAGAATTCTAGAGCGGTTTCTAGAAGGACGAGTACGGATTAGTTACGTGCGTTTGTTATTTCCATAGTTAGGTAAGAATTCGATCTATATTAGTCTAGTCGCGTTAATAAGAATACGAATCTCACCACATATCAAAAGAATTTTGGATAGCTACGGACACAACGGAGGGGGAATTTTCCTAACCACTAGATAGATCACGACTGGCCAATTTTGAAAATATAAATTCTTAACAAAAAAAAAAATAATATTAGCTTTCATGTAAATATACTTCCGAAGTTCTAAGTTCGACTTAAGTTTTTATTTTGAAGCTTAAAGCATAAAGTGTGTGCTTAAAAGTCCCAAAAGCTGTAATAAAGCTCAATTCGGTAGCTTAAAGTCTCAAGCTTTGGGCTTTTCGTAAAACTTACATTATTAAACTTTATAGTTAGGTATTAAGCTTAAGTGTACAGGTAGATACGTTACAGTGGTGCCGTGACCAGGAGATATGTTTCAAGAGTGAGATTCGTATTCATTTTATTAGATTAGTTAATATTGTAAAAAGAAAAAAAATTAGTTTTAATTATAATGGCATTTTTCTTTCCACGCATAAGTATGTCTTTACGCGCGCTCTATCAAAGATCATTTAGTGTTCGCACGGTCTATATAAATCACGTATTAATTCAAAAACAAGAGCGTTAAAATATCTATTTAAAGTCTTGTAGTGGCCAAGCGGTAATGGCTTACGCGGTCCAGTTGGAATCGCGCTCGGCCGAGTATATAATAAACCGGTTCTTAATAGTAGCGGCGATAGGCATTTGACCTTGATATTGATGATATTGAGTATACACGCGCCATATACATTTTATAGATATAAGTGATAGCTACCATGGGTAATTAAGCAATCTTTTAAAGAAGCGGTGTGTTAGGAAATATTTCCTTTTAAATGTTGAAAGTATATAACGTGAAGGTTAATAATTCTAGAACATCTTGTATGCCTTGAAGAAAAAAGAAGTTTACTATAATTTTAAGTACTTTGAAAAATCTTCTGACGGGATAGTAGTGACATCTGTGTGAGTTTCACTTCAGGAATTTTTATATTATATGCGCGCGGTTGTAGTTCGGGACAGATAAAATCTTTTTTGGACATGTTACATTTCGAAAGTTGGATTCCCTTCCGGTTTAGAACTGGTTCCAAATAATGTTTGACACGGTATAGAGAGATCGGTTCCGGCTCCTTCGTCGCCTCTAGTTTTACAGGCGGTTATGATTTGAATCACTTCATTCTCCTTCGCTATACCTATCTTTGGCATGTTTGATCATTTTCAATTTCAACTTCAACTTCGGCTGAACTTCAATTTCAAATTTAAAATTTACGATTTACGATCTACAATTTACAATCTTGGTTATTTCATGATGTATATTACGGACTTATATTCGATGCATGCATGATGTGAAGTTGTAACCGCATGTATGCATGTACACATGTACATGCGTGTGTGTTTGTATGTATGTATTTGTCACCCTTCTTCGTTTTCTTTTGCCTCGCGAAAAATCTTTGTTTCTTTAGGGAGTAGTAACATTAGCCCATGCTTTCGAAACGGTATCGTCAAGCGTCTTTTACAATTCCTAGATTAGTGACTACATAAGAATTATAAGCAGGACGGTTATGTGAGCTAGCTTTGGACTTACATATTTTCTGGCGGATAGCGGATGTTCGGTTGGTTATGGGAATAGAGTCTTATAGACAGGGGGAAGGGCGTTAGGTTCGTACAAGTGTAGTGCCAGCAGTTTTAGTATTTTATCAACAGAGAGGGGAGATGCGGGTGCGTGTTCACTATGGGAACAATAGTGTAATGAAGATTCAAATTGTCGATTACCTTTTTTTCAACAACTAGGTACGTGGCGCGCTACTTTAATGGATGTGCATCGTCTTTAGATATCTCCTTTGAGAGTTAGTCGTGTAGTTAGTTGAGAACAATCATAATAGGAGTATACCTTTTGCTGATACGCGATCTGCAGTTATTATAGGGGGATACGATTTTACAAACTAATCTTTGGAAGATTTTGGATGCGTGCCACATATAGCTTTGGGGAAGGGGGTAATAGCGAAGCATCATCATCATTTTAAGTACCCGTGTACAGGGGGATATTGAGATCAATGTGTGGTTCTATATACTAGGAATCCGGTTGTTTGGCTCACCCGAATAAGATGAACATCAAAATCATAGTTTAACACAATTCTGGAATTTTAAAAACTTATCGCGGTTCGCGTTCGAATTTGTTTGTATAGTGTCCTTGTCGTCGTGTATATTCGGGTATTGGTGCTAGTCAGAAGGTGTTGGGGGAAGTATACGCCGGGGGAAGTGCTGCAATGTAACGAGCTGGTGAGCACTAGGGATGTACCATCTATAAAGGGAAACGAGGAGTGACGGAGCGGGGGAAGTGGTGTCTCTTTTGATCTGTTGAAAGCGGAATGGGGTCGAGTAATTGACAGGCACAACGATGGGACGTTCGATTGATAATGGGAATTCGGATCTTCCCAATCAGTTGAATAAAATAGATGCGGTCACCTTTTCTTTCGATTTCTCAAATTTATATTAACCGAGCACTTTAGAGAAAAAAAAAAAACAGTTGTAGTTGGGAACAAGGCGTCTTCATCACTGCGTGAACACGTGCGTTTGGGATCGTCGGGATTGCTAAACTACTTCTTTATTACGGGGAGTAGATTATTGTAGTAAGGCGTGCTATTTTAATAATTTGCGGCGAACGCGTTTTGAGAGAGGAAGTGTGGATAGAACGGACCAATTTTGGATGGGGGAAGGGTGTACAATGGTATAACGTGTTGATGAACACTTACATGGGGACGAAATTCTAACATGAAATCAAATTCTTTCAGAACGGGGGAAGCATAGCTATAAGCAGGATTGCTTATACAATGTTGAAGATTTTAAGATCTAGTTGAATAACGGGCGCGATCGTATGAGGCGTTCAAGTTACTTTCGATTAATTGTGGGTATTTGAGCCTTACTTGCTGTTTAAATGATGTAGATACGGATCTTTGGTTTCTTATTAACTTTCTAACATGCCTGCGCGTAGGACTTAGTCAATTTAGCTAATACGTCTTACCATAGCTACTTGCAACACCTGGTTCGCGGATGAATTTTCTAAGGGTATACCAAATGATGCCAAACGAAGGAACGAAGGGGTCTAATAGCTACCTATGTTTGTGGCGACGCGTTCCTGCTCGTGCGATCGTACCGCGCCGCCCCAGGGGGAAGCTGTAACGATATTGGCCTATTCAAATAGACATTGCTGAAAAATTATACGAAAATATCTATCTGCTAAAGTTTATAATAAAGAGAAGCTTCACAAACCGTTAAATACTCTATAATTAAATATTTTGCCGGATAGGTAGGTGCGGACGAGCTTTATTATCTCTGCACGCGGGCGTGTAAAGCAGGCTTTATGTTATTTTGTTTAACGAGATGTCCAATCACAGACGCGGGCGTTAGCACCGAATCTGACCAATGAAACGCGTCTTTAGAGTTAGACTTTGACTTTTACACGCGAGTTGGAATCAAAAATGGCGAGAGATAGGAACTATTGTTAGGCGTTACAAATTAGAAAGCGGCACTTGAGTTTTCAGCTTGAAGGTCGGCGGAGGCTTTGTCGAGGAGAGTCAGGAAGGAAGATAATTTGGCTGGATCGAGGAAAAAGCCAGAGGTTGATAATAATTCAAAGAGAATTGGAACAGTGAACAGCTAAGCATTTTCAATATTATTTATTTCTATTGCCTTTTTCGTGTATTCAATTTAGAACTTTCTGGATCGTAACAATTATTAAAACATGTTGTGGATTGTTTTGTTACGTATTTTGGGCCTAGTGATAATTATTACTATACGCGCTTCGGATTTAATGTACTAGAAATCGTAATGTGGCGACTGTGAATTATTGCATAACGCTTATGAAATATATAATTCTGTCGCTGTTCATATGAAAAATCATTTAAATTCGAGATTCATGTATTACCAAAGATATAAAGGCTTTAAAATGGAATACTTTACTGACGAATGGTGTTTCGTGTTTGTTCGTGGGTTTTAAAATTCAGTATAATTATGTATATTCAATGTCGCGAGGTTCGGAATGTGCGAGAGGTTCTTCAGGGCGGATGTATTCTTATGCAAAGGAATGCTTTGTTATCTATACTGGCGATTGAATACACGGATTTCTATATGATTTGTGTAGATCGTGCGAGGAGTTTCTTACTAATAATATATTGGCGCAATATATATATATTCTCTTAGTAACGAATAATTAAAATTGGACTTCTTTGGTTTTTATATATTCCTTTGTTCCGCTTCATTGCAACGCTAATTGAAATTGTTTTATCTTCATTAATATATATATTATATTATATTATACGTTGATACGGCATATTTATAGACGGAGTAAACATAAACATCAGCTTATTTGACTACAGAGAGGAAGAGTTTGTTCACAAAGGGCATTAGATATTATCAATTTCGTATGCGATCCCAAGATGTTAGAAATATTTTAGTTAATATAATTTCCTTGAATATTTGCTGCGGGATAATATTTTATGAGAAGTTCATGACTACTTGTCAACGGACGATCTTATAAACATAGTGTATATTGCACAATATATTGAAATCAAAAATCTACGTATTTCCTAGGTGGCGGAACTCAAACATACCTGTAATTATAATTACATTTTGATATATTGCTACGCCTTTTAATCGGTTAATGGATAGTACATGTGTAATGTTTACGCCTGCATGTGATATCACTATGCAGCGTAGATGAACTATATTTAAGGGGTTTATGTCCTGCATGTGCTCGGCGTAGAGGGAATAGTCACATTGTTTTATTCATTCAATATTAGATATTTGAAATGTTTCTACAACATTTTCCATTATTGTGGGCAGTTCGCGGTTTGATCAGGGGTAGTTAACCTTCGGTCTTCCGTAACCGTGATAGTTTTTCATATGACATTGTTTTATTCATTCAATATTAGATATTTGAAATGTTTTCTAGAACATTATTCACTATTGTGGGCAGTTCGCGGTGTGCTCAGGGGTAGTTAACCTTCGGTCTTCCGTAGCCGTGATAGTTTTCATATGACATTGTTTTATTCATTCAATATTAGATATTTGAAATGTTTTCTAGAACATTATTCACTATTGTGGGCAGTTCGCGGTGTGTTCAGGGGTGGTTAACCTTCGGCCTTCCATAATTGCGATAGTTATTCATATGACATTGTTTTATTCAATCAATATTAGATATTTGAAATGCTTTCTACAACATTTTCCATTATTGTGGGCAGTTCGCGGTTTGTTCAGGGGTAGTTAACCTTCGGTCTTCCGTGATCACGTTATTTACTTATATGACAGATTGTTTTGCTTTGTTCGTTTAATATAAGTAATATCATATTTTTATGAGTTACCGTAATTATTTATCTATATGATTTTATTATTGAGAGTGATGCAACGAATACTACTTTCATGAATACGAATATCAGGACTACTAATCGGTGAATACGATTGCGAATATTTCCACCAAGGTGGGGGAACCTGAACATATTTGTAAATATAATAACCTTGATGCAACGAATACTACCTTCACGAATGCGAATGTTACGCCTACTATACGGTGAATACGAATGCGAATACTTCCACCAAGGTAGGGGAGAACGCAAGCATACTTGTAATTGTATTGTTTATGTCTGCTTGTGATATCACTGTACGGCGTGGATGAACTAGTTTGAAAGGGGTTATGTCCTGTATGTGCTTGGCGTAGTGGGAATAGTCTTCTCGTTTCTAGGATTCTATACAGGTTTACAGGTGCTGATATTGAAATATATATACAAGGAAAACACTATTTTGGGAACCATTAATTGGATGGAAGATATTGAAGCACACATACACACAAGGAGGACGTTATGTTAAATACATGACTGGAAAGTTGTTATTGGAAAACACAGGCGTCCAGTCGGCGGGACGCAAGCATATTTGTAATTATATTGGTCATGTCTGCATGTGATATCATTGTACGGCGTAGATGAACTAGTTTTAAGGGGTTTATGTCCTGTATGTGCTCGGCGTAGAGGGAATAGTTTTCTTGTTTCTAGGATCTAATACAGTTTTACAGGTGCTGATATTGAAATATATATATATATACAAGGAAAACACTATTTTGGGAATCACTAACTGGATGACAGATATTGCAGCACACATACACACAAGGAGGACGTTATGTTAAATACATGACTGGAAAGTTGTTATTGGAATACACAGGCGCCACTAGAAGATATGGGCAGTTTGCAGAGAACTTCAACTTCTGTCAGTTAAGGACCTTTTACTATTACTATTCTTTCGCCTTTTTGCATAACCGTGGATGAACTAGATTGAAGGGGTTTATGTTCTGTATGTGCTCGGCGTAGAGGGAATAGTTTTCTTGTTTCTAGGATCTAATACAGTTTTACAGGCGCTGATATTAAAATATATATACAAGGGAAATGAAGGGCTACACAGGCGCTGGTAATTGCTCAATTTTGGAGAGTTATATTACTTCGGATCAGGATGCCATCTCAGAAGCAGACCAACTACAGAACTAAGATAAGAACCTTTGATATTATTTATTCCTGATGTTTTCTTATGTGTATCAAATGGAATGTTCGTGCTATATAATTTGTCATTGTCTCATGGTCACTATTCATGTCATTACGTGGGTTCAGAGTTCGACGGTAACGGACGCGGAAACAAATTAGTACTGATGTCGGGACGTAACGTCGGGATTATATCTTAATTATCTTTAGGATAGAAGCGAGGTCATCATACGTGCATTCTGCATTTCAAACGTTTTACTAACATATATAAATAAATATTATTGCGTTTTACAAATTGAATATGATCGCGGGAAATAGGCATTCCGTCCGGTTATGCAATGTTAACTTCCAACGTAGCATAATGAGATCTTATTACCGGTGCTAGACTCTCGAGGTTAGTCACGTGATTGTTGTATAAATGGAATAGTGAAGGGGATTGAAGAATGAGATACACTCGCGATACAGGTAGTTGTATGTAACTGGGATCAAATGACGGGGTGCGTGTTCTCGGTTCAGGGGATGAACGGGACTGCGGAGACACTCTGGGTGGGTCTAAGTAGAATTGCGCAAAGCCTCCACACAGTTAAAATGTGTTCAGTCAAGCAAAGGTGAAGCATTTCGAATCGGACCAGAGCGTCGTGCCTCAAACACAGCCGGAGGGAAGAAGCCCCTACGTTCTTTCACTCCCTTGGCCCGACGAGCTCGAATTCCGGATATGAATGTTCATGAATGTCAGCTAAAAGACTCAGGTAGCCGTACCTCAATCGAAACCTTCGTTCGGGACCTCATCAACGTACGAGACAGGGCGTTCCGCATGGACGAGCAACTATGAGAAGCAAATGAAGGGGATTGAAGAAAGAGATACACTCGCGATACAGATAGTTGTATGTAACTGGGATCAAATGACGGGGTGCGTGTTCTTGATCCAGGGGATGAACGGGACTGCGGGGACACTCTGGGTGGGTCTAAGTAGAATTGCGCAAAGCCTCCACACAGTTAAAATGTGTTCAGTCAAGCAAAGGTGAAGCATTTCGAATCGGACCAGAGCGTCGTTCCTCAAACACAGCCGGAGGGAAGAAGCCCCTACGTTCTTTCACTCCCCTTGGCTCGACGAGCTCGGGCTCTGGTTATGAATGTATGTGAATGTAATAACTCCGTACTCAAGGACGAGATAGGACGTTCCTCATGAACGAGAAATTATTTGATGCAGGTAGCAGTTCGACAGTCAAAACTTATGCTCGGGGCCGCTTTAATGAACGAGATCTGTTAGCAGTTTAACAATCAATTTTATGATCGGGACCGCATTCAGGAGCGCGATGGCATTACTAACACCATCATACTCATCATTCACCACCTTTTCTAACTTGCTGTATACAGAGACCTTCGGGGTTCTCTCTTCCCGGCCAGCGAGAAACATATCAGGAACTACACAATCAACTGTAATAATCATGCTGTTTTACCATCATTTAATATCTCTAGTCAATAAGACTACACCGTGGGATCAATCACATCAACTATATTTGGCGATGCTAACATGGCTCTGACTGACGCGCTCAAGGGAGAGTCTTTTCCAGTCACCCAGTTAGTTCATTCAGCCCTTTAATCAGCAGTAAACATCATAATAATCCGGCTCATGTAGCCGCAACGTGGGATCCTCATCATATACACCAGTCAATTTGACTGCCCCGCGGGATAATATACAAACCTTAATATCAGACGCGGGATTTCTTCCTGATATGTTTGTCGCCGGGAAGCGAGGACTTCGGGGATTCCAGCAGGAGCAATAGAGTCTCGGCTTGATCTTGGTCTGCAGCTTAGTGTGGGAGGTTATGTCTAAACAGGAGTTAACCACCGGATGCGGCGATGCTCTGGGGCCGCATCCCCCTCCCCCCTACAGGGGGGGGGGGGCATCTAGAATCCACGTTTGAACAGAAGTGGTTAGACACTTCTTAAATTTCACTTACAAATCTGTATCTTCCATTCCCTTAGAATCTCGGGCTGCGATAATGTCAGACAAAGCTTGCCCTGAGCCTCTGTTGCGCCTAGTTGTTGTGAATATATATATGTTTGTCTTCCCCTACTATGTACTATGAACAGATTGAGCAGATTGGACAACGTGAGACGCGCTATCGGTAGGTTTCTTACTTGTGTTTTGAATATAACGTATGCTATTATATCTTGTAAATCTGTCGTAGATGGGTACCGTGTGTGGTTGCGCTAACACTGTTCTAAGCTGCTATTATGAGAAGTTGATAATCAAAGCGGGCGGAATCTTTAACGTATGCCGTTAACTTGGCAACGATTGTATTGTCTTATATTACAGTATTTTAACCCCGATGGTATTATAGTTATGGCGGTTCAATGTAAGGGAGTTTTGCTACTAGCGTTTATTCCTAGGCTACGCCGCATATAATTGGCTTTTAGGCCAACTCCGGACGTGGACGATATCGGCTATCTCTCATATAGGCGAAACTGTAGAATTCTAGAGCGGTTTCTAGAAGGACGAGTACGGATTAGTTACGTGCGTTTGTTATTTCCATAGTTAGGTAAGAATTCGATCTATATTAGTCTAGTCGCGTTAATAAGAATACGAATCTCACCACATATCAAAAGAATTTTGGATAGCTACGGACACAACGGAGGAGGAATTTTCCTAACCACTAGATAGATCACGACTGGCCAATTTTGAAAATATAAATTCTTAACAAAAAAAAAATAAATAAAATATTAGCTTTCATGTAAATATACTTCCGAAGTTCTAAGTTCAACTTAGGTTTTCATCTAGTAGCTTAAAGCATAAAGTGTGTGCTTAAAAGTCCCAAAAGCTGTAATAAAGCTCAATTCGGTAGCTTAAAGTCTCAAGCTTTGGGCTTTTCGTAAAACTTACATTATTAAACTTTATAGTTAGGTATTTAGCTTAGGTGTACAGGTAGTAACGTTACAAACCGACCCATTCCGGGACCCATGCCTACTGTAACGTGCGTCGAGTGATTCAGTCCTTGCAGACCTACAGCGTTCCATACAGAAGCACTCGGCCGTTTTGGGTTAAATAAATCTACTGTTCACGTAATTATGAAGAAAAAAATGCATTTCCATCCGTACAAAGTACAATTAGTGCAAGAATGAAAATGTTTGTCTTAAGAAAAACTTGCGCTGAGAGGATATTGAAAGTTTTTCCTACGCAGCGTAGATTTAACAACGTTGTATTCAGCGATGAGGCTCATTTTTACCTAGAAAAGGGTATATAAACAAGCAAAACTGTAGATATTGGACCCCAATATCCCCATTGGACAAAAAAGAGACATGAAAAATAGTTACATTGTTAAAAGGTGACTGTTGCGTCATATCTACCAGCTGCATAATCGCTCCGTATTTCTTTGATCACATCAAAATTTTCAAGCAGTAACTGTCAATTCTGAAGGATACAGGCACATGATTGACACTTTTTTTGCTGCTTTTATGGAAAAGGATTCCCCTTTTTACAGAGAAGCACGTAGTTTCAACAGGATGGGGCCACTGCCCATACTGCTAGGGAGTCCAAGGTCAGCCGACCTCATCTTTTGTAATTTTTTCCTGTGGAACTATCTAAAATCTAAAGAGCCCTTTAGACATTGGGCCAACCTCAGCAGAGCGCCAACGTCCACAAACCTTCTAAAATGGCGGACAGCGATTACAGATTAGCCAACGTCGGCCAACCTCACAAAATGGCTGAGAGCGACAGAGGCGCACTGGCACCCTCGGCTAGAACTAGTGAAGGGGCTCCTGCATTTTATGAAGATGTGCAATATCAAAGTTTGCATTTTTTTTTAAAGTTAAACTATTATGAACTATCATTACAGTAAATTATGTAGAATTTGAAAAATTTATTCGCTTTAATACAAGTCGAATAAAATGATAAAAACCTTGCGAAATTGAAAAAAGTTTTTTTTACAAGGTTTTTATCATTTTATTTAAGTTTTATTGATACAAATGAATTTTTCATAATCGACATAAGTTACTATAATGATAGTTCAACTTTTTGCAAAAATATAAGTCAGAAATATTGAGAAAAAAATGCAATATTTGATACTGCATATCTCCATAACTATTGATATTAGGTCATGATTGCTTAAACATTTTAGACTCATAATATAGGCAGAAAAATACCAGCCAAGTTTTGCTGCTAGCTCTGGTATACCTGTGTATATTTTTTTATTATTTTCACATTCATTGATTAAGCTACTTAACGTGGGTCGGGGGACAATGTGCAAGCAATTTCAAATACGTTGCTTCAAAGCCGTAGCTACAAGTAGGCCTATTTAATCTTTATATCTTGCATATTCATATTCTAGTTATGGCTTAATAAAGTTTTCGAAATAAATTATATGAAATATAAAACTCATTCATTGTACACATAATTAATTTCTGCCCATATAACTAATAATAATTAACTTGATAGCTTCATGCTTGATGATTCATGCTTCCTTTGATATGTATTCGAAAAACCGACAAGAGATGGAAAAACAACCAAGTTCGGCCAAACTCCGCTAAGGTGCGCAAAAACCCCCTTTACATATTGGACTAACCTCGCATTTGACGAACCCGGCCAATGTGTAAAGGGCCAGTCCAACCTCGCAAAATGGCGGACAGCGATCACACATTTCTGTCAATACTAATAATAATATTTTAACTAACTTGAAAGTCTTTTCATTGTTTCACGATATTTTTTAATATGACATTTCGGCAATACGAAACACAATGAACGAAACACGAGAGACGTACACCACAGTCGGCGGACGTTGACTAACTAAAAATGGCCGACGCCGGCCTAGCCACACCTCTTTTATCATTTGATATGTGTTCGAAAAACCGAAAAGTAAGCCAAGTTCGACCGAATGCGCTAAAACCCCCTGTACACATTGGGCCAACCTCGCATTGGGACAACCTCGGCCAATGTGTACAGGGCCCTTAAAGTTTACTTCAACAAACCACAAACAATACAAGACCTGATAGAAAATATACGACGCGAAATCAACGACATTTCGTTCGGAAGGAAAACATTTGGAGGGAATAATATTCAAGAAATGAAACTCGATAAATTTATCACGTTGATGTAAATAATTACTTTTAATCAATTTGCTTTTTTTTATTTACAACACTTTCAAACGTGAACTTTCTCACTGGACACGCTGTACAATACATGAATATTGTAGAAAATTAAATAGGTAGGTGATTAGTTTAAAACAAAATTGCATATTAATATATTTCACCCCGTTGCGCGTGTTTCTCGCAGCGGGGATTTACGCAATGCCTTCCAGAGAAGGGTGAGCGGCGCTCATTTAAGTAGCATATAATTAAGTTTATTTTGTTGCTTCGAATTGAATTGAGTGCCGGTGGGGGGCTGGGAGGGCAGGACGGGGGACTCGTCGACCAAGTATTTTTTTAACTATTATTATTCGACGTAATTCTTGCCCCCTCTAGTGATTTCACTCGTCCGTTGCTCCTCGCTCTTTTTACTCAGAACAAAGGGTTAATTAAAGTCAATAATTGAGGGAGGCGCATTCCTACCATTTTCCCTCTTTGACAATATTACGTTTAATAATTTGGAAATCATAGAGCGCTCACAATCATTTTAAAGCATTTCCATTCAAATGTTTATTAAATTAATAAACCAATTGATTTTTTTTTGTAGATTTACACTTTGAACGTTGACTGAACAGACTGAATATAATAAATTAAATATTTTCAGTCTCAAACATAAAAAATTATCTGTTAAGGGGTCACCAACTCTAGTTAAGGTGTGATTAGCATTTTAATCGACAGATAAAATAAGTAATGTGTTTCACTATGGTTACAGCGCTACTTTTCTCCTAGAACTAACTTTGTGCGAAGGTCACCCTGAGATAGATTAAAAATAACACGTAAGGGGACATTATTATAACTTTTTTTATCTTTTTTACCCATTTTGTACGTATTTTGATGATATATTTTCTTAGTAGCATTGATTTTACTATCAGTAATATATATTTTTATATATAATTGTAATTAAATCCAATTTAAAAGTTTTAATATAATTCTATTTCTTTTAAATATTTATTTTCGTACCTAAACATTGAATATTTATCAGATATATAACCTTCCCCTAAAAGAGTAAGATGATTCTGAAAATAATATAAATATTGTTGAAATGAAATAAGAATGTTCATTTATTCTATCTCATATATCTTCTAAAATATGTTCAAAAATTTTCTTAGTTTCGTTTCATGGTTTTCAGTGCACTGGGTAATTACCCTTCTTTTTAATTTTTTATATTTTGTCGGATTAGTTTTCTGTTGTTGTAAATATTAACCTCTCAAAATGATAGGGGTTGGAATTCATACGGAAGGTAGGTAATAAATGGAAAGCTGACCGAGCTGAACGAAAATGAAGTAGGTACTTATGAAAAATGTTACTTGGAAAAAAGTAGAAGTTAATATAATTAATGTAAGTCTACTTACTACGTATGTCTGGATTGTAATACACAAACATATAAACTACTAATTAAATAGCGTAGAAGTTTTAAAAACATTTATTAATTAATCTTTTTCATCATCTTTCTAATTGTTAGGGTTTAAACGCTACCACGCAACATCATCATCCATTTTGATATTCCGTTGTTACATGTACACGCTTTAACTTCATATCCAAGATTTAACCGCAAATACTCATCTACACATGCATCAAGTTCAAGTATACGAGAATTCAATTGGTAACCTTTCTGAAGGCGGTTCTAAAAAGCCTTGGGCAGTCAATCGGCATCCTTAATATATTTTGTTTAACCGAAATAGGAAAGCTAAAAATTGAAAACCTTTATTTTCCCTTCATAGATAGTTATTTTACTGCTCCCCCTATGGAAAAATAATATTTTCCTTGTTATCATTCATCAATACATCGACCCCGTCCATTTGTACAACCCCAATGATATCTGCTTGCAACTGAAGCCAAGAAAGCCTTTTCAATAGGCGAAGAAAGGGTTGTGCTAATAAAGAGCGGAATTATTCAGAAGTAGGTACGTTTCGGGAACGTAATAATATTAGACATGCTTTTAAATGCTTCCCGCTCACCCTTTTACAACATTTGTTATAAAAACGAAAATATTTATTTTTTATTGTAAAAAGGGAGACTGATAGAGCAAA
>JADDOH010002359.1:0-21597 GCA_016648135.1 Agrypnia vestita
TACTTTGGAGAAAATATTGTCATTTATTTAAATATTTTTGTCGTTGACCTTTTTTTTTTTTTTTTTAGCTCGCTAAATTTTTATTTGGGAAAAAAATACTTCATTTCATTACTTCACTTCATTAATACTACAATTACTTCATTTCATTACTTCACTTCATTTCGTAGTACTACAATTGTAGTGTACACTTTGTAGTCTTCAAACTGGTGAACGTGTGTGTGTTGTAGTCTTCATTTTGAAATGAAGTTTTTCCCTTCGCTACTGAGCAGTTCGAAGTATACCGAGATTTCGAAGGGCGTCGTTTCGGCTGTTTGTATGAAGATATAATACTGTATGCTTTACTATACTGTGCTTACACGGGGCTATTATCTTGTTAACGGTGTTAATATTAGAATTTAATTTTTTGTTTATTTCTAAAGTTTCTAGGGCGGACAATTTGAAAAATTTGTTGATATTAGTGTATTTAAATTTAGATCTATCTTTATTAAAACCGTGGCCAGTTTCCAACAAGTGGTTAGAAAATTCCGAATAATTATTATTTTTTAAACACAATTCATGTTCTCTTATCCTAGTTTTAAAATTTCTAGTAGTCATTCCTACATATTGTGCATCACAATCATTACATTCTAATGTATAGATACCGCTCTTTTCCCATTTATTTGAGAGGTCTTTGTGTGATGTAAAATGCTGGAGAAATTGAATTTGGTAAAATTTTAGATATATTTAAAGATAACTCACCGGTATATAACAGTTTTTTTTTTAAAAAACTTTTGACTGTCTCAAGTCAATGCCATACATCCGTACATGATATGTATGTAGGTACGTATATGTTTGGGTTAATATATTTTTGGTAGTTTGTCCTTTAATTGTCACCGAGGAGTTATGTGCCCCTGGTGGGTATGCAGATCAGGGCGGTCAATCACGGCGATAATTATGTAGATAGTTTATATCAAATCACCAAGACCGCAATAAATTAGCCTCCTATCTGCCGATCTCTGATATCTACGTACTTCTTGCTTTAGTTGTCGGGGCATCGATTTGACAGTTCAAATATGGTTGCGGTGACAAGACAAGATCTACATATAATACATAAAGCTAGATATAAAAGAGGCCACACCCGAATAGGGGTGATAAAGCCAACCAAAATGAAAGTAACATTTTTTAAATATCAAATCTGACGTATGATAAATCACAATCCTGACTCACGCTCGTTGAATTGATTGATTGAAAGTAGCAAAAAAAGCAGCTTTGTAAAATATAACAACAATTAAAGACGAATTAAAACATATAACGTAACACTAAACTTACAGTAATTTAATATATTTCTAAGATGTCAGATGTTTTGAGCTTTGATAAGACACTTCATGCTTTGAAGATTAAATTCTAAAAACATTTGTAAAAAAATTTAGATTTTCGACATTCGTAGTGAAGAATTCAAATTTAGAAAATATTCCGCTACGTTATCGGGCCGCCGCACGGACGGGTATCTAAAGAAAAAGCTGGCCAAAAGTCGAAATTTAAAAAATCATCTTCGCGTAATTTGAAAACTGTTTCCTTGTAGTTAAATGATTGAGACGCCATGTAACAGTCATCTTTTGCACACAGTACCTTTGTATTGTCCGTTACGGCAGTCGGAGTTTAGTCGTTGTTTCGCCCGCACGTCTGTATTCTCGGCGCCTACCTGCAAATAACATTTTGTATTCGCTTTCTGAGTAATTTAGCAGCTGTGACCTGAAGATATTTGTGATGGATTTTGAAGTTCAAGGTATTAACTATATTTTTAATAGAAAATTATTTTTGGATTCGTACTTTTTAAACAGTTTTTACATGTTTAAAAAAATCGTATTGAAATAGAATAATTTTAAAATCTTTTTGATATATTCAAGGGTTTTAGTGAGAGAAAGTGTCAGAAAGTGTGTGAGAAAATAATGTGAGATGCGATCAAGTTCATGATCTTACTTTTGATGAAGAAAAATTTTCCGCCAACAGCCGCCATTTTTTTTTTACATTTTTTTTCGAATGTGTTAAAAATTTATGAATATATAAACTGAATTAAGTGACTTTCTTTTATTATAGCAACTGAAAAGAATGTGAAGGAGTTTACGAGAGGAACACTCTATAGCTTCATCAAGGAGTGTCCTGAACGATCGCTTGACAAAAAGATAAAATATATGGAGGACATCCTCATGAAAATCACGAACTATCCACCAGAAAAAATCAACGAGTTTTAACAAAAAATGACATTTTTCAAGGCGGAATTTGGATAGCTGCAACTCATAAAGTTGAAGATGAAACCGGTTGAAGATGAGAAAAAACGAATATAGCAGGAGATAAAGGAAGAGATGTCCTTTTTAGTTAATATACCAAAAGCTGGCTTTGGAAACACTAATGATGGCAACACTTCACGTAGATTTTTTTCTGATCCAGAAACGGCATCAATAATAACCGGAGTGGACTTATAACTAATAAAAATATTCAAAATAATTTTAGAAATAATTTCCAGTGGTCATCAAATAGATGCAAACAAATTTGCGATCTTCTCCAAAGAAACGGTAGAACTCTATGTGAAGTTGTATGGGTGGCATCCGATGACGCCCACTGTCCATAAAATATTGGCTCAAGCACCTTCGATAATCAAATATGCCATATTACCTATTGGTCAACTTTCGGAAGAAGCTGATGAAGCTCGTAATACACACTTCCGGCAATATAGATTGAACTTCGCAAGAAAGTTCTCAAGAATATAATGTAACAAAGATGTTCTTGATCGATTATTGTTAAGCTCGGATCCATTTATTTCATGTTCGCGACCTGTAGAAAAGCGAAACAAAAAGGCCTTCTCAAAAGAGGTATTACATTTCCTTTTACCAAAAAATCCTGTATTCGAAGAAGAAGAAGAAATAACAAACAAGACCTCCGATGAAGAAAATACATATTATTCTGATGAAGATGATATATAAATAAAAAATTTAACAATTAAGAAATATTTTTACTTCCTTCTTCCTTAGAAAATAAGCTAACGTTTGATAATCAAAATACTAAAATTAAGATCCAAAATATATAAAACATAAAAATATAGAATAAAAGATCATTTAAAGACGATTAAAACGTTAAAATAATTTTGGCCAGCTTTTTCCTTAAATACCCGTCCGTGCGCCGCGCCGTTGCTAATCAAACTTTTCTAATGATTCCAATTTGAAAAAACCAATAAAATTTCTAAAAATCCGAAATTATCCTATATTTATTAATTTTTTTTAACGAAAATTTGATAGATCTTCTTGATCGACGCCACGAGTCTACTTGCCAAATTTCAGCTCGAGTTAATAATATAAAGGGAGTATAAAGAGCAAACTAGTAAACTATATGAAGTGGAACTTAATGAAAAACCCCGAGAACCCGAATAAATGAATTTGAAAAAAGTATTAAACGTCGTTTAGTCGGCCGTATTCTGAAATAAGCAATATCCAATAATTTAGAAAACTCATTATTCATAATTGGGAATAACTTACATTACAATTAGTACACCTAATCACCCTCTATCACATAAACACTCGGGTTTTCATTCAACGATACATCGTCTTGTCAATGTACCTTTGTCTCACTCTAATTTCCAAATTGAATTGAATACAATAAAACAAATCGCATTATAATAATGGATACAATACAGAATTAATTGATAAAATTTAAAAAAATAAATGAAAGAAAAATATAACTAACCAATTTGTATACAATTCACAGATAAATATAAATAATAATAACGATTATAATTATTGGCGAAGAATTTTATATATTAATACATTTTCGAATCAAATTTCAAAATATCTACCAAAAAATATTATAAAAATATTAATAAAGGAAAACTCTTCATAAATTCTAAAGATAAAGATAATATTTTTAACAATTCAGGTTTTTATAAACTGTCGTCTAAAGATTGTACAGCGTTTTATATTGGAAAAACCGGTCGAAATTTCAATGTAAGAGTTAAAGAGCATCTGAGATGTCTGAATAATCATGGTTTTTCTGAATTTGCAAAACATTTATTAGAAAATGATCACGGTTTTGATAAAAAATTTGGACTTTCTAATTTACACAAAAATAATTTTGGTCTGAAATTGAATAATTTAAAATCATTAGAAATTAGTAAAGC
Source organism: Agrypnia vestita (assembly GCA_016648135.1). Classification (NCBI taxonomy): domain Eukaryota; kingdom Metazoa; phylum Arthropoda; class Insecta; order Trichoptera; family Phryganeidae; genus Agrypnia; species Agrypnia vestita. The sequence goes on from JADDOH010002359.1 coordinate 4,148, forward strand.
ATGTAATAGTAAACAAAGTATTATTAATAATCAATTAAATTTAACTACTAGCCCAATTCTAAAAAAATTTCCAAAAATTGCGAGTAATCAAGAACTTCAGTAATAATATTTAAAAACAAATTTTTAAATAATTTAGAAAAACAAAAGACATTATTCATTTTGATATTTTGACATTTATATAATACTCTGACGATGGAAAGATATTTCCGAAACATGTAGGTGTAAATAATCAAATAATATAAGTAGATTTATACAAATAGTACAATCAATATTTTTTAATAACTTAACGTTTGTTTACGTTTTAGAGCTTTCTGATTGTATTAATTAGTGATGCGACGAATATGAATACGAAAAGTAGATATTTACCGAATATTCGTATTCGCCGAATATCATAACGAATATTAAAAACAAACTATTTATAACTGAACGCAACGCAAATTACGGTTTGGCTGTGCACCGTGTATCCGAACACACCTACGCACTCTATTATCGGGGATTCCATTAACATTGAATGAATGGATTTGTTGATTTCTCAAATTGTCAATTGTTACTTGTTTCACAGCATAACATGAGTTCTTTCATCTAGTTTCGTTGGGTTATTAATAAGGTTAGGTGCTTATTTGTAGTTTTTGTTTTGTAATACATATTGTTCGTTACATTTTATTTCCGTTGTCTGTAAACGTGTTAACTCTTGTAAAATAATTTCAAATTAAATCTCTGACATGACCTCTCGTGAGCCTGAAAAAAGTGATATTTATTTTCGACCGCTGGGAATGTACAAACGGATAAAAGAAATGTTGTGCTTTTCGAACAAAAATATGACGCTGGTAAATTTTAATTATTAAATCTCTTTGTATTATTTATTACCTTGTTGAATTATTCGTATTCGTATTCGCCGAATAGAAGGCTTAATATTCGTATTCGTGAAAGTAGTATTCGTCGCATCACTAGTATTAATTCATTAATTTCAAACCTATCCAACATAAAACTTCAAAATCGGCGGCATTATAATGTTATACGGTAACTGTCAAGACACAGAAATAGCAATATTGATTATTTCAGAATACGACCGATATTATCAGTTATCGACCTGGTCAATAGAAAGTTGAGTCATAAAGACATAAACAGTAATCCATTAGATGATGGTGTGATTCTGTGTTTCACATTAAAATGACATAAATGTTTCAAATCACAGCAGGGACCAGAATGATAGGCATGATGACAGATTTTGAAATAACATTCTACCAGTATATTGTAGGTACACGTCTACTATTACCGAAAATAACATTATATCAGTAATAAACTAAGTTTTTACGCAAATAATTGCATTTTCATCTACATCTTTTTAATTTCGCGCAAAAACGCCCGCTCCGTCATTTCGTCTACGTGACGTCAAGCCACAGTTAACATTGCATCGTGTCTATGGCAACGGTTCAAAGACACGGTGATCGGTACTGAGGCGTGACGTCACTCGCCCTGACCGGTGTTTCAGTTAAAACGGCGGATTGCACAATTTTATACTCGTATTTCATTGAAAATCTTATTAATCTCAATGTGTATATTAAAACTGGATCATTTTTACTCCCTTTATATTAACTCGTGGTGTCTGCTTGCTTGCCGGCTTACCGGCTTGCCGTCGAAAAAACTTTGGATCGATTTTTGACCCTTTTCCCGTGATCCAATCGAGCTGAAACCTGGCAGGCAGACTCGTGGCGACGATCAAGAAGATTTATCAAATTTTCGTTTTAAAAAATTAATAATTATAGTATAATTTCGGATTTTTAGAAATTTTATTGGTTTTTTCAAATTGGAATTATTAGATAAGTTTGATTAGCAACGGCGCGGCGGCCCGATAACGTCGCGGAATATTTTCTAAATTTGAATTACTCCGTCGGTGTAATAGGTACATCACTACGAATTTCGAAAATTTACAAAACAATTGGTTCACAGATGACAGCAAAATTGTTTTTTTTGGGAAAAAATCAAATAATAATTTATTTCTTTCAGATTTCTGCTTAGTTTTGAAGAAACATTTCTCAAATCTGATTCTGACTAAATCATTTGACGCTGGAAATTCATAAGGTACGATATTGATGATAAGTGAATCTATCAAAATCTTGACATCTCAAAATATCTGACATTTTAGAAATATATTAAATTTCTGTAAGTTTAGTGTTATGTTATATGTTTTAATTCGTCTTTAATTATTGTTATATTTTACAAAGAAAGGGAGTATGGTAAAAACTTGGTTTTTATGGGTTACTTTTTTTAGAATCCTTTCAAAATATTTTCTTCTCTAAAATCACTTATTCTTTAATCACCTATTCAAAGTATTGACTGCATTTTCAAATGAATAACATAATTACTTAACGAGAGCAATACGATATTGGTAATTTATGTAATTTATTTTTTATGTAAACGATTGGATTATCCCGCTATGGTTACAAATTGCCGATGATCTTTCATTAATGCGCTCGGTTATTGGTTATCGGTTATTGCAGTGGGCCATCTCCATTTTCGGGCGCTCCCACGCGGTCCGCATTTACCGGGGCAACAAGTTGCACGGAGGAGACAAGCGACATTACGACTACTTCTTATTGCTTGTCAAATAATAAAAATGCAGTAAACCGAGCACCGGGTTTCCCAATCGGCGCGCGGCAATCGCAGGTGAATTTATTCGACATTTGCGGCATTTTATTGTAGAAATCGAATGCACGCATCGCGACTTTTACGGTGTTGTCATCTCTTACACAAAGGAAATATGCGGAACAATTACATTTCTAGAAAGCGTGTGATATACTTATTTGCGGAGTAATAATACCGACTGTTTATTACCACAAAATATTCGTACGTGTTGCTGCGAGCGTACCTTGTTTCATTTTACCTCGCCGGTAATGTTTATTCCTTCGACCTTCCGCGTCGGCGATACCACAAGATTGCAATTATCTTTTTACAAAAAAAAAAAATCATCTGAAAACGAGCCCGAATATTATTATTTCCGTCTTAAGGGGGCATTATTAATGGGGGAGGGGATTAGGCACAATGATATGCTGGACTACGTGGGGGCAGGGGGTTCAGAGTCCAGCTATGTAAGGCCATGAATTCACTAGGGGACAAATCGCGAAACATTCCGCTCGGCATGTCGCATCAACATCTACGGTCATGTTTCGGGGACAATGACGCGGTCATTTGACGTGTACACACCGGGACTCGCATATCTTGTCGCGGAAATGTCACCCGATGATGTTATGATGACAGCTGCAGTATCTCATTTGGCGAAAACGGGGTTCCGCGCAATTCGAAATGTTTTTTTGGGTCGCAATTTCAAATTAACAAGGTTTTACTGTAGTAAATTGAATATTATTAAAAACAAGGTCCTTTTTGCAAATAATTATTGTTTTCCACACGTCACGGAAATGCCGCCCTATGAGGTTATGATGACAACTGCGTATCTGTTTATGTTAATGAGTTTATCGAAACGTAAGAGGAGAAAAAAGAGGAGAATGCGAAATTATTTACTGCAAAGAGAAAGAAGGACGGACATTCTATGCGATCTTCGATCGATACAGCTCGATGAGTTCAAGAACAATTTCGTTTCCCCACACTGTCATCTTGACAGATACAGCGCATGCGTATTCACTTGTAAACATACCACGTGGTACTGACGCTCCGCGTAATGTTGCAGTGAGCTCGCTCGGGTACCGTGCGCATGGCAACGTTGCCACGGCACGTAGAAATGCCGCGCTATGTTGTGCGCGCCGTCGCGGAACAGTGCACGACGTTGCAACGTCACGTAGACTCTATGCCGCGCGTGCTGTTGAGGGACAATTTGTCCCCTAGTGAATACATGGCTTAATTCTTAATTTTTGGCACAATTAAGACTCTACAGAATTTGCGACAGAATACTAAATTTTTACTACAAAAGTTGCGCACCGTCACCGCGCACTGGCACCGCGCAGCGCTATACGCTGATGCCACTTGCGTGCCTGTGCAAAATTTTTTGACCGAGTTATTAAAGTAAACGTGAGAGATTTCAAATTTTAAACATTGGTTTTCGCTTTAAACTTGTCAAAAAAAAAAGAATATAGGCTTCCCCGTCGCCGAGCAGCTGGCGAAAGTAAAAAAAACACCAAAAAACGCGCTAAAAAAATTACCACCGCTTGGCCATGCCTTTCAAAGCGATAATTTATTATACAAAAGTTGAACCCAGGCAAGCGTCATGCGCTCGCGATAGTTTCGCCTCTCTACGACGTTCCCGGACCGAGTTATCGAAAAAAGGGTAAATTTCGGTTTTAAGCGAGTAGCAAAAAAAGAGGTGGAGGTAAAAAAATATTTAAAAACGCGGATAAGACGTTTGCTCTATCCCTCAATCGAACCTCGTACTCGACACGAATTTCCCATTGAAACCGCGTCTACAGTCGCCGGAACTGCGCGCGTTTAAAAGTTAAACCAAGCAAATGTGGTACGGTGAAGGGGATGGTGAGGGGAGAGGTGAGGGAAGGGGGGGTTCGAGGTTTTAATTATTGTGGGTCATCTGGACAATGTGGAATGTTAAGTGGAAAAATATTCAAAATAGGATTATGCAAAAATTTCGTCTGTGTATCTATTATATTTAGGAAAAACGTTAATATTAAGTCTAATATAATAAATAATAATTAACACCTCGAACCCCCCCCCTCCCCTCACCAACCCCCTCACCCGCCCCTTCTCCGTAACACATTTGCTTGGTTTAACTTTTAAAAATCTTTAGTACACAATAATCCTGAAGAAGAGAACATTGTTCTCGAAACATGTAGATTGTTTAATCTAATAAAGTGGTGAAAACAAAGTGATTTGTGTTTTATTTTAATAATAATGTCACCACAGAGTTCAAGCCTTCAAACAGAAGAAGAAAAAATATTCTTCGAACAGTTGTATATAGGTGTTAATAAAAATTTAGAGTCGTGTTGTTATATCAACGGATGCTCTAGCAAAGCAAAAGAACTCTCTATATCTCGTATTGACCACAATACACAATACCGATGAAAATGTACCGATGAAAATGTACCATGCATGAATAGCAATACAGTATTGCTACCCAATACGTAACAAACTCTGACAACGTTCTCACCCTGCTTCCGAAACGGTATTGTAAGCCAATACTTAACCACATCACCAACAATCACAGTAAAACATCAGCCCTGATGATGGACCCTGCAATGGGATCCGAAACCTCGGCCAGAAAGGTCGTAATAACACGGCAAAATACCCCAGAAGACACAAACCAGAAGATTCTGAGTGGCCGTGAAAACCTAAGAACATTCTTGTAGATTTCATTTATCTTTTTGTGTATAACTACTTATACTCGTATGATACCGGTCCAGAGACAGATCTGTACAGCACATAACCACAGCCTGGAATAATAATAATAATAATAATAATAATTGGATAATTTGTATAGCGCCGTTTTCGCGAATACTCACCTCAAGGGCGCTTTACACAGAGAAATTATTATCTTACAAGACAACTTACTGCTGAAAAAGAAAGAACTTATTTACTATTACTTATTCACTAGGTGGCATACAAGAAGTGGAATTAAAATTGAGTACTATAATAGTTTGTGAGCCCCTGAAAGAATTATGTGTTTTCGCGGAGTGCACAATAGGAGTGGAAAACATTAGCTAGCGTTGTTGTGGTCAGATTCTATAGGTTTTTATAGGACTGTCTAAATAAATGCGTCTTAAGTTGTTTTTTGAACTGTGGTAAGCTGTCTGTTTGTCTCAGTTTATTAGGTAGTTTATTCCATAACTTTGGTCCAGCCACCGCGAAAGCACGATCACCGAAATTAGTTTTGTGGGCCCGATTTACTTCAGCTAACCTATTTGTATTAGATGTTGATGCTGAGCGAAGTGTTAGTTGTCTATTATTTGTGGAGAATGGAATGCAGGAGTCGGTTATGTATTGAGGGGCCATGTTGTGAATAGCCTTAAATATTGTAAGGCAAAGCTTATATTCAATCCTCTCTGGACATCTAAGTCAGTGAAGGTTTTGAAGATGGTTTGAGATGTGCGCAAACTTTGAAACGCCGGTAATGAGTCTTGCGGCGGCATTAAATACAGATTGTTATTTGTTTATTTCCTGTTTCGGGAGATGAGCGTAGATACCATTACAGTAGTCTAAGCGAGAGATAACGTATGCATTTATTAGTGATTTTGTTGCTTCTGTTGGGATGCTTTTGCGAATAGATTTAATGCGGCGTAAATGATAGAATGCAGAGCTGGTTGTGCTATTAATTTGTTTACTAAGAGACAAGCTTGAATCCAAGTAGACTCCAAGTAGTTTGACATTAGTTTTGGGAATTATGTCAATATTTGAAATAGAGAGTGGGAGTTTTTCCAACAGGTGTTGGCGTCTTCGGGTAGCTGTCCAATTTGATTGTTGATGATCCATGACTGACTCGTGTGGTACTACTTACAACCGACCTTCGTATGTTTTTTTTTTTACGACACTTTATCCCTGAACTATAAAATATAATATATGTCAAAAGGTTTATTTTATTTAATGCCGTAGCTTTGTTGCTCTTATTTTTGTTGCAATTGGAGCCGAAACGAATTGACCCCACGTGTGTCGGCAGAAATGACGGCAGGAAGATGACGAAGCGCATCGTCTCCAGGAACACCCAGCGAGAACAGATGTCGGTCGTGGGATAGTAGGTATACAATATGTATTATATGACCACTTGTTCATTGTCTCAGGCGACAGGTTCACACTAAATTATGGTAGAATTGAGAACTGACCATACTAACTGAAAGTTAACGTTGTTTCTAATATTATTCTGATCATTTTGAAAATACCGCGTTTTTGTTTTATTTATAATTTTAATATATGACAATATAGTCATAAAAAAATAATAATATGGATGGTTTAAGATTAATATTTGAAGACCCCATGGCAAGAAGTTGTTAACGAACATTTTTGTCAAAAATGAGTTAATAAGCCGTCTAAACTAAATATTGTACGCTCTTTCCATTGGAAATAAGTTCAGAACTTAAAAATAATTAGAACATGTTCAAAACATAGGGATGAACATATTAACTACATCTTTTCATAAAAATAAAATCAGTTACTAATGGGAAGAACATGTTATCTTCAATAATAACATGTTCATGTCATCATTCTGAAATTAACATGCACTTTAATTTGATTGGAATATTTATGGTTAATAGAAATTTTACTCTGGCAGTACTGTCATAAATTTGTTTTTATTTGAAGACTATTATAATATGTACTTACATATTACTTTTCAATAATTTTAAATGGTACATACCATGTTTTGTATTATTAATTAACATGCCAGGTATTTTGTAATTTTGGATAATGGATTGTAAAAACTCATAGCATTTAAAGGGTTGTTTGATGTTCGTGTTTTACAAATTATAAAACGGTATTATTCTATTAAAAATGAGTTCCAGAGGCAAAAAATGGTCGTTAACTACATTTTTTTAGGGAAAATTAGTATATTTTTATTGTTTTGTGCATAAATGCATGTTTTTACTTTGTAAATACTTTTTTGATATGTTAGTGACATAAATCAATAAAAATTAATGTTGAATTAGCAATAAAACATTTTTCAAAGGCGAAATGCAAATGTCTAATTATCTCACTTGAATGTTTGTCAACAACTTCTTGCCGTGGGGTCATCAAATATAAAAATAACTGAGCATCATGTTTCATAACTTTTTTAACTTGTAATAAATACTATTTTGATAAATAAAATAAAACTTATTAAAATGTGTTGTTTCTTCCATTGTGAACCAACCACTTGACATAATAAATAAACCGTTGTACGTTTTGAGTAAAAAAATAAATGGTCACGTTAGTTACGCCTCACTTTTCTGCTTGACGTGCTTTACATATTTTAAAGCAGTTTTTAATACTCCCATCGCAATGCCTTACAAAAATTGGTTATTTGTTTAGTTGCAACACTTTGTAATGTTTTCTTCCGAAATTTCCCGCTTCTTTAATTCGCAAATATTTTTAAATAGTTTCGGAAAAATTGCTATCCTCTCTGTCTAGTGGCACATTGCAGTCATGCAAAAACACACTCTTAATAATTATGTCAGAGCCATTCATTAGGGTAACAGTTTCGCTTTCAGTACTTCAATATATTGTTTCTTCCTTAGCATCGTTCTTCAAGCAGCACACATTTGATCGGTGCATTTTTTAACGATGAGAGACTTAACCATTATCTTTAATGTGTTATCTTTCGGCACATTGCAGTCATTCAAAAACACACTCTTAATAATTATGTCAGAGCCATTCATTAGGGTAACAGTTTCGCTTTCAGTACTTCAATATATTGTTTCTTCCTTAGCATCGTTCTTCAAGCAGCACACATTTGATCGGTGCATTTTTTAACGATGAGAGACTTAACCATTATCTTTAATGTGTTATCTTTCGGCACATTGCAGTCATTCAAAAACACACTCTTAATAATTATGTCAGAGCCATTCATTAGGGTAACAGTTTCGCTTTCAGTTCTTCAATATATTGTTTCTTCCTTAGCATCGTTCTTCAAACAGCACACATTTGATCGGTGCATTTTTTAACGATGAGAGACATAACCATTATCTTTAGTGTGTTATCTTTCGGTTATAGGGCGTGATACATGTTTGCAATACAACTACGCATGAAAGTCCGTAAGTTCACTGTGAAAAAAGCATTCTTGGACAAAATACAACGAGCTTAATTATTGATATAAACCATTTCAAATGCAAACTTACTGTGAACAATTCATTCTCCCTTCTTACATTTGACGTTTGATGAGCCCGCACGAGAAGATCAAACTGGTCGAAACAAGAGTGGAGTGCCGGGACAGAGTCGTTTTGGTCCTTTTGCCTATGTGCCCACTCTTGCGTGATAGCAATTATAACACCGTACGTAAAGCGCTGTTAGGTTGAAGATAAATGTATTTTTATTACTATAATTGTTAATATCATTACGTCATTACGTCGTCATCCGGTTGCTGGGAGTATACCATTGTTAACGTCTGGAGATCTTTGTAACTTTGTACTGTACAACAGCTGTGACGCACTCGAACGCACTTCCCTGATTGGTCGGGGTACGGAGAAAATTGTTACATCGGAGTTTGCTATTAGGGATGGGTCGTCCACGTCCGTCTATCGACGAGACGATCAACTAGTTGAATTCGTCAACTAGTTGACGCATCAACTTCGTTACGCGGACTATCGTTGGCTATTTTTATTACGTTAATTTTTAAAATTTAAAGAACTTCGAAGGAATATAGTTTCGAGGAAAGTAATAGCGCTACTTGTGCTTATGGGTAAAAATAAATATTTTATTATTTATTTGTTTACATATTGTTTTATATACTTCGTTCTATAAATAATAAAAAAAGAAGTAGGTATACACAACAATATCAGGTGTAAGCAGTAAAATATAAATATAAACTACATATATAAGCAGTGAAAGTATTGGGTATAAGCATTAAAATATGAGTATAAAAATTAAAAATATAAATAAGTACAAAGCAGTAATGTGTGAATAAAAAAATATATTAGGTACATATCATTACATGTGTACAGGGTTATATGGAAAACATTAATAACCTCGCAGGACTATATTCCTGCCTTGATTATGAGTCGAAAGCTATCATGACCTAATATCAATAGTTATGGAGATATGCGACATCAAAGTTTGAATTTTTTCGATATATCTGACTTATTTTTTGGAAAACGTTGGACTATCACTACACTAACTCAAATCGATTACGAAAAATTCATTCGTTTCAATACCAGTTAAATAAAATGATAAAAACCTTTACATTTATTTATTATCTATAAATTTATAAATAAATACATAATTTAAAAATACTTTACATTTGAGATGTTATCTAGAAATTTATTGAAGAATAAATCTTTCAAAGTCAGGCTTTCACTTTGTGGTGACATTATAATAAATAAATATATCTGTATTATTTGTCAACTTTAGTTTAAGGCTCAATCTGAGAAAAGGAACATTGTTCCCGAAACATGTAAAAAATCAATAAAAAGTGGTGTAAACAAAATTATAATAGATTTATTTTTTTATCTATAAAGTTGAAAATAGATCAACTGGTTGACGAATTCAACTAGTTGATCGTCTCGTCGATGGACGGACGTGGACAACCCATCCCTAATGAGCATGCTTATTACTAGCAATGTGCGTACGCACATGTCACTAATAAGCAAGGGGTAAAGAAGGTCAATACTGCGCACGCTCACGTACCACTAATAAGCATGTGTATCAGTACCTTTATGTCCTATTTTGCACAGCTTTTTATTAATATTTTCAACACTACTACACGCCGCGCCGGTATCTCACGTGATTAAGTCATTTTAATACTACAAACTATAAAATACTCATGTTGCTTAGTGCCTTATTTATAAAAAATGACACAGCACTTAATACATAGGCGATATGCATTCCCATATAATTAGGAAATTAACACATAGGTTTTCAGTGCAGTGTTTAACGTATTGGCGAAGGCATTTAGTACTAATCTGTACACTTATCGTAACATTTTATTATTGGCACTTTGTGCTTTCCAGTATTCAGTTGTTAAAAATTTGACGTGTGTTATAGTTAATGAGTAAGTATAGTATTTGATGGCTTCCTACACCACCATGCTTTTGCTGCCTGGGGACTTGCCATTTTTTATTATATTTATTAATTTAATAAATATAATAAAATATTAATGTAAATAAATAAAAAAACAAAACGTTTTTGTAACAGACTAAGCAAACCGTAGATTCAAACCAAATCCGCTGTCTAGTTTTAGTTTCGTATTGTTTAGGGATGTGTTGCGGAACAGAGAACTCAATCACACGCTTTTTATCCAAAAACAACTTTATTTGAATGTAATAAAATCAATACTGAGAAGAGATTCTGTGCTACGTGTTTGGATTCACGGTCCCAGTTGTCAAAACAAATAATGTTTAATCTCATTTTATATACCTATACTTAATAATAATATTCATATTAATACGAAGAATCACGTAAATCCAAAAAAGGATATAAAATAAACACTTATATAAATATTAAACATAAGGTATACCAACAATTTTAAAGATACGAATTTTCTGCACGATACATCAAAACGATTTATTGTAAGTACCTACGGTACTTAGAAAAATTCTGCTTATCTAAAAGTTCTTATTTCATTTTCGGTTTTACTAACATGGATTAAGATAATAGTGGTGACCTCTTTGCGGTCAATATTTCCGCAAACCTTTTTCAAACCTAAACCTTCGATCAAAATTGGTCTTAAGATGAATAATAGATGAATAAAGAAAACAAAAAAATTGAGTCCAGAAAACAAAATCATCACAATTAATAAAAATAATATTGAAATAGCCTAGATGAATATATATATATATATATATATATATATATATACCTGGGACACAAGATAAAAATGAACAAAGAAAACGAAACAGCAGAATTACCAAGACGAATGGGAATGAGCTGGGCTGCTTTTGGCATGCAATTCAAACATATTTTCAAGAACAAAGAGATCCAAATTATCCTAAAAAGAAAAGCCTTTGAATCGTGCATACTGCCAGTGATGACGTATGGAGTGGAGACAATGACCCTTACAAAGAAAAGTGTAGAAAAGCTCAAATGCACGCAACGATCCATGGAGAGATCCATACTTGGAGTTAGCCTAAGAGATAGAATAAGAAATGATGAAATTAGGCGTGGAACTAAAGTAGTGGATATCACGGATCATGTAGCGAAGCTAAAATAGCAATAGGCATGTTGCAAGGCAGGATACTACAATATGGACTCCCAGACTTCTGAAGTGGAGATCTTGGGAGAATAAAAAAGGTGTCGGGATGGCTACAACTAGCAAATAACAAGAAAGTATGGAAGGGTACGGAAGAGGCCTATATCCAGCAGTGGAGAGATGAAGGCTGAAGAAGAAGAAGATAAAGGCGATCTATTAAATTTCACTATTCAGATCCTCTTTTGCCAGCTCCAAGCTTCACTTCCGTACAGCAGAATTCCATTATGCATTGCTGGCATATGGGGGGGACATATGCCAATTACAAATTATTTTATTTAAAGCACCGTCCACCTGATTTCTTACAGTCTCCTCTCGATATCTTTCTCACCCTTTAATTAAATACAAATTCTTAAAATAAAATCTATTTTCATTTCACATTATATTACACTACTTCGGTATCTACTTGAATACAAAAATGTCAAATGGTTATTCATTAATATTTTCACTGATAAAATAGGGTCTCTTCTCATTGGTTGATGTTATTTTAACAATGGTATTGTGTATGTCATTGTGTGTATGTATATAACGTTGAACATTTCGCCAATTTTGACGTAATGATATTTGACAGATGTCTTGATATTTATACGTAATGATATTTGAGACGAAATAAGAATCTTCTTGGAAAAATATTATGGAAGAACAAGGAAGAGGAAGAAGAAAAAGAGAATATGGGGTAATGTATGTCTTTATGAAGAAGCATAATATAGTTGCATGTAAAAAGTGGTCTTGCTCAATTCTGGCATAGCTCAGTGAGGGAGATATTACGTATATAGTTGTGTATAAAATGTAATGGTCCCGTCTATTTTGTGTTCAGACGAAATAAGAATCTTCTTGGAAAAATATTATGGAAGAACAAAAGAAGAGGAAGAAGAAAAAAATAAGAAAAAAAGAATATGGGGGAATGTATGTATTTATGAAGTAGCATATACTTACATGTAAAAAGTGTAATATATTTCAGAATATTTTGAGTTTGTTCAAATCTTTCAGAACAGTGCTGGATTTATGTCACAGAGACATTATTAATCAATTAGTGTATATTATAGATATCTCACAGAGACGAAACTGTATTAATTATGGGAAAGTAGGTATAGAAGTCATTTGGGTGTAACAGGACTTATGACCTGTCTTTTGGTTGGCTTAAGTGATCACTTTACACAATTGTAACATTCGCCATTTCCACCCATGATAGAATATACCATGCTTATTCATTTTTTGGAAGTTACAATTGTGTAAAGTGATCACTTAAGCCAACCAAAAGACAGGTCATAAGTCCTGTTACACCCAAATGACTTCTATACCTACTTTCCCATAATTAATACAGTTTCGTCTCTGTGAGATATCTATAATATACACTAATTGTAATATATTTGCTTCAATTCTGGCGTAGCTCGGTGAGGGAGATATTACGTACATAGTTGTGTATAAAATGTAATGGTTTAACAATTCTAAAGACAATGGTAGAACAATATGACCACATAGTGACCACAAGATATCCGCCGTGCAATGGACATTTCTGCCGGTACATGATGAGACGAATTCTAATTTATTTAATATCCTCGAAAAACTACACTTATGTATATAAAAATAAACTCGGTCCAATATTTCAGTAAAGTAAAAAGGATATCGTATTTAATGCTTCACAGAATATTGGCCAAATATATTAAGAGAGCATTTCGATTGTAATGGTGGTAAAGTGACGGTCGTAGACTTTGACCGTTTTTAAGTTACTACTGTGGCCAAAGAAATTTCACTTCAACAACTTGGAAATTACTTAAACTTTGGTAGTGTAACTAATTAACGAAAAAAAATACGCAATTAGCCATTATTTATTTTAAATTTTATCACATGTTACTTCATAAGTTCCAGCAAATAATTTAATAGAAATATTTTTTTTTTAACTAAATTCCAGTGGCTTTCACATATATGACAAGATGATTTTATCAAAAGATTATCCATTTTATACAGGGTGTTCTTCACAATACTTTAAGATTTCTGCAAAAATTGTCATAAAAGCGAATATAAACAGATCAATAGCTTGATGGTATTTATATCCGTAAACACCAACACAACGAAACAATGTGCACGGATTACTAATTCGATTGTCTTTCTTAAATGGAATGAGGTCTACGTGGACTTGAAAGTTTACATTTTTTTTCCATATTTCTGGCTTATTTTTTCCATATGACCGAATATATACGCATATACCTATATCGGTATATACATATTTTGTATTTTTTTTTATCTTTATATAATGAACTATTCTGTGTAGCTTTAATCCACAAAAGTAACTGCAATATAAAAGAAGTATTGTAAACAATGATTTTCTAAATAAATAAATATTTTAGATATAGGTATTACGGCAATAATTTTCAGTATATTTTGAAGACGATTTCTATATTTATAATTAAAACGGGAATAATACTAATTTCAGATATACGTTTCTTTTCACAAAAATAAATCAAACATTTTGTGATGTCATCGATGGCAATGTCGTCGTAGATAAAGATTTTAATATTGCGTATAAAATGTTCAAAAACCTACATTTTACGAAGTTTCTTAATAAATTACCATTAACTAATTCATTTAAATAGAAACGGATTCAATTTGTGTGATTGTTGAACTCAGTAATTCGTATAAAAATAATAAAAGAAAAAAAAGAACAAACACACTCAACATAATCATTGTGATTTGACAGATGGAATTTACCATAGAAAAGAGAAATAGAATTCACACAAAAAGTTTTAGGTGGAATTTGAAAAATTGTCATTTCTGCAATCGGTGTGCGCGCAGTTCTCACGTTACATTGGACTTTTCGAAGAAACCCGCTGTTATATGAAAAATTTACTTGTCCATTACAAAAAACTCGCAGACATACAGCTAAGTCAAAATAGACAGTTCGGGACGAGTTTTTTCTCGACTTGACTAGATCTACGGAACAAATTTGTTGGGCGCAAACAAGTGAGATTAATTATGAATTGACATGAAGTTGGATACAGAAACGTCGGAAATAAAACATCCAGCCGTAGGACGAATTACGGCTAGAATTTTAAATCGACTTTTCTTAAGATAAATATTATTTAATTACTATTTGTTTCCCAGAATCTTTACTAATGCACAGCTTCTTTGCTTATACGCGCTGCACGCCACTCCTTAGTAGTATTAGTGGCGGGCATCGTTATTATGTATTTTGATATGACAGATGAAGCTTGAATTTCTTAATCATTCGCGACACACCAGTGTGTCACCACCATTCACCGTTTGAGAACCAACTGCCTTATACGTTCGCACTATTAAAAAAAATTCTAGATCCTTTTTAAGTATGCTGAGACCTTTAGCGGTTTTAGTCGATTCTCTAGGCATGTCTGCTCTATTTCATCCGCGATGACGTCACGATGAAAAGTGTTTTTTCTTTACCTGGTGGAAAACCATTACGCGCTCATTATTCGAATGCGTCATAAACGGCGGCTGCTTAACTGACCTGAAACTCAAATTTATGTGTCTCTGAATGCTTTCTGAGAAACCTCGCAAGTCCACTGTTGTAAATAATAACACGTATGAGAATACTTTTTGCGGAAAAACTTAAGACGAGATACATCTTGTGCGTTTTTTGTAGCTGCTGATTCCTCCGGGAACGGATAGAAGAAAACCCATCGCTCTGGCGTAATTGTTATTTAAAATAAATTAGATTAATCGCGTAGGAAGAAAGCTTTACAGAAAAAATATTTCAATTAAATAAATATAATATTTGGTTAGCCCAACGCATGAAAGATTACAAAGTCTCAAAATTTTCATTATCATAAATTTTTAACATGGAGAAAATTGTTTACTGCAATTAGAAATATACCTAGATATTTTTTTATATTAAAAAAAGCATTTTTTTAGAGATATAGAATTTTAAAATGAAAAAAAAACATAAAAATCACAAAAAAATGCTTTTTTTATTGGAAAGATAATTTCATGCCGTGAGTTCATTATTTATCATTTGCCTCATATACCTACGGTCTTAAGTGATCTCATTTCCACTGCATTCAATCTACTCTCGTTCCTCTTCTACCATCTCCAGGCTGTACTTTCGTACGTCAGTATAGAATTCCATTGTGTACTTCAGTCTTGCTTCGGTAGAAATTTTTCTGTTTAAAGAAGATAATAGCATTTAAAGCACCGTTCACCATATTCCCTGCATTCGCCTTCCTCTTGACATCTTTCTCAGCCTTCCCTCTTCTATCGAACATACCTCCCAAATACACTTAGTATTTTTTTTCTTCATAAAATAGAAATGCGAACACGGAATACGTGTCACTTCTTCTTCCTATTTCTTACTATTTTCAACTAAGCTAAACGCTTGTGCTATGAAAATAGGACTATCTGGAGTGAGGTTCGAACCCGCGACCTTTGGATCACGAGGCGAGTGTCCTATGTTGATGCTGAAGAGCATGATCACAGATGAATTAATGCCGATTTGTCCTATTGTATTTTGTTTGAAAAGTATACCGACCATCTGATATACGTATACCGACCTTTACCTCCAAATTCTTTGCGTTCAGGGTGCCGAGTTTCATCCGTGTACATACACCCTTAGGGTGGGTCGAGGGTGATCTGTATAGCAAACGTACCTCAAAGTAGGTACGTAGCAAAGTAGGTACCTACTGATCTTCATTTAATTTGAATTGGTAAAATAGAACCTTTAAATTTGCGTGAAAATTCTTTCACAAACAAACAACTGACAATCGACCTATTGTGAAAATTATAATATACCGGTGAATAATATTTAATAATTTATAAAGTGGCTAATGTAAAATAATATCTTTAAATGTATATACGTAAATGTATATAGTTTTTTTTATTTTTAATAATATTTTTTAATAATTATGCCTAAGCAGTAAGTTAATTATAAAATCATCGATGCTTATTATTATTAATTGATATGGCAGTTGCTTTGTGGTGCAACATGATTATTTTAATTTAAACTAAATTGAACATTGCAATACACACACGTTGAGTTAAACTTATGGTGATGAGAGGGATTGCTCCTCTCGAAACTGTAGTAGTGATAAATTTAACTCAACGTGTGTGCATTACAAAGTTCAATTTAGTTTAAATTAAAATCATCGATGCTTGTTCATATCCATCGATTCAGAGGTTTCTGGCTTGATGTTAGATGTGATATCTCTACATGAGATTTAAATTCTTAAATATTATGTAATTTATGTGATTATTTTTAAATATTTATTCAAAGATGGCTCACTACCGCCATCTATGAAAATAAATGAAAACATATAATTGACCATACACATTTCTAAACAAAATGCGTATGTAGATATACGGTACCTACCTAGTGCCAAAAAATTCAATAATAAATAAATGCACATACATTTTCTTTACTTGTATTTACTAATTAATAAATATATAGGTATTAGCTTTTTTAAATTTTGTTTAAATGCTTTGCATGCATTTAAGCAAACGCTAAAAAAAAAGAGATGTCAAATGTTACACATCATACGTGACTACTGTAAGGCTCGCTCGTTTTTTTATTACTTTTCTTTCTGTTTCTTTTCTTCAGACAGATGTCTAAACATATACATTACACTTAGACCTGAGTCAATTCTTAGATGATTTAAATGTT
>JADDOH010002360.1:0-206992 GCA_016648135.1 Agrypnia vestita
TTGTGAAGTTGTAATTTTTCAGAACAAAGTTCTGTGAAATATTTAATAACCAAATTAATTAATCAATTAGAAAGACATACAGAAAAATCTAATTCACGAAAAAATATTAGGTTACTACTGGGATTCGAACCCAGGTCACCTCCTTTCCGGGGCCGGTGCTCTGACCACTAAGCTATAGCAACCCTCTATGTTTCCGTGAATATATCGACCTTATATGTAGTTCTTATTTTTATTAATTGATTAATTTTTATTTTTGTCCATAGAGCAATCCACTTTTTTTTTTTTTTTTTTTTTTTTTGATACGGTAGTTGAAATTACTTTGCAATGCCACCGCTAGATGGACGCCATGATTAATTGAATAATTCATTTTTATTTGGACATACATTTATACAACAGATATTATATATTCAAGAACACATTCATATTTGTGAAGTTGTAATTTTTCAGAACAAAGTTCTGTGAAATATTTTAATAACCAAATTAATTAATCAATTAGAAAGACATACAGAAAAATCTAATTCACGAAAAAATATTAGGTTACTACTGGGATTCGAACCCAGGTCACCTCCTTTCCGGGGCCGGTGCTCTGACCACTAAGCTATAGCAACCCTCTATGTTTCCGTGAATATATCGACCTTATATGTAGTTCTTATTTTTATTAATTGATTAATTTTTATTTTAGTCCATAGAGCAATCCACTTTTTTTTTTTTTTTTGATACGGTAGTTGAAATTACTTTGCAATGCCACCGCTAGATGGACGCCATGATTAATTGAATATAGCTTAGTGGTCAGAGCACCGGCCCCGGAAAGGAGGTGACCTGGGTTCGAATCCCAGTAGTAACCTAATATTTTTTCGTACCACTACCATACCACTAAGCTATATTCAATTAATCATGGCGTCCATCTAGCGGTGGCATTGCAAAGTAATTTCAACTACCGTATCAAAAAAAAAAAAGTGGATTGCTCTATGGACTAAAATAAAAATTAATCAATTAATAAAAATAAGAACTACATATAAGGTCGATCTATTCACGGAAACCTAGAGTTTGCTATAGCTTAGTGGTCGAGCACCGCCCCGGAAAGGAGTGACCTGGGTTTCGAATCCCAGTAGTAAACCTAATATTTTTTTCGTACCACTCCATACCACTACTATATTACCAATTAATCATGGCGTCCATCTAGCGGTGGCATTGCAAAGTAATTTCAACTACCGTATCAAAAAAAAAAGTGGATTGCTCTATGGACAAAAATAAAAATTAATCAATTAATAAAAATAAGAACTACATATAAGGTCGATATATTCACGGAAACATAGAGGGTTGCTATAGCTTAGTGGTCAGAGCACCGGCCCCGGAAAGGAGGTGACCTGGGTTCGAATCCCAGTAGTAACCTAATATTTTTTCGTGAATTAGATTTTTCTGTATGTCTTTCTAATTGATTAATTAATTTGGTTATTAAAATATTTCACAGAACTTTGTTCTGAAAAATTACAACTTCACAAATATGAATGTGTTCTTGAATATAGAACATTTTTATATTTATGATGAAAGAGTTTTTTATTTATCATACGTAAAAGAATAATTCTATCAAAAGCAAAGGTAACAAAACGATGTCTAATTAAAGATGCATGAGAGAAACCCTCTACGTGCCGCTAACGGTGTAGTTCCTGGGGATGCCACTGCTCCCGGGTTAACATTATGCACGCACACACGCACACTATTCTGGAATCATCTACGAGCTTTCGTAATATTAAGCAATATTATTTTTAATCTATGTATAGACCTCATAGAAAGGATATCTATTAATGATATCCTTTCTATGAGGTCTTTCATACACACTGTGAGAATCCTATAATTTATCTTAGTTAATATTTATCCCTCTGTGGAGGAAATCCAGTATTTGTGTTCCCATAACACGCAAATAAAAATAATAGTATTTTTTTTATTTGTATTATCGATACACGTTGAAATTATTGCAAAAACCGTGGAAAGGAGCATAAATGTATCTTGCATAGTCGCTTCAAAAATTTTAAATCCATAATTTGAAAAAAATTGGTAATGTGTGGATGTTCTTACGCTGAAATTAGTGAACGTTGCATTCCGTAAAGTGATCATTTAAGACAGCTCATAACTAACTTACCATCACGCCGTTTCCGCGTGGGGGTAGGCAGATAGGATAGAGTGCCATACTCTTCTGTCCTGACATACAACTTTCGCTTCGTCTACATTCATACATCTTCATGCATGCAAACTCGACGGTTGTTCAGGCTTCTAACAGGATCATCTTCCAGTATCTGGTTAATCTGGTCGTGCCATGTCTTCCGTGGTCGCCCTCTCTTTCTGGCGCCGTCAACACTTGCATCATATATCTTTCTTACATGCCCAACAAGCCCAAACCACCTGAGCGACCCTCATGTATTATGCTACGATCAGCTTTACATTCATTCCTAATATCTTCATTCTTTACTCTATCATACATGGATTTGCCACACATATGTCTAAGGGACCTCAGCTCCACTGCATTCAATCTAATTTCGTTCCTCCAGCTCATGCAGAGCATATAGCTCTGGACCACCCTATAAAGATTTCCATACACATTTACATAATATAAATAGCTTCGTATCTGTGAGACTTTTATAATTAAAAAAAAAAATACTATTCGCATTCCGCTCCTCATTCCTGTAAAACTATTCTCGCTCGCTTTTTTCAATTTCGCTTATAAAAACGCCGTAATAAAAAAAATCATGGATATATTACATTACGTCCCTTGTGTCCGCGTTTCCAGGCCTGTTCAAAATGACAAAATATTCCAATACACCAAAACAAAATAAAGAAATTCCCCCGCCTATCTGTGTCACACAGGGAAAACGATACATTTAGTTTGAGTGAAGTATCGATTTCCTTTGGCATATTATGTATATGTGATATCGTAAAATTTTACAGTAAATCCAAAGCTGGGCAAAAAAATGCGATGGACAGAACAGTATTAAGAAAAAAAACGAACGCACACAAAGGGAAATAATTCCATACGTTATGAGGATAAAACTTACTTACTTACCAAATTAGGCATGAATGCAATGCTGGCTGTAGTGTGGTAGATAGAATAAAGAAAGGAATGGTTAGTTAATGACCAATATAAAACGCAGCAAATTTACATTTGACCTTAAATCGATGTTAATAAAATTAAATAAGAAAGATTTCATAAAAATCATATAAAAAATTAACCTAATCTACAATTAAGTAATTGAATGTTACGGCGTTTACCTTGTGGAAATCAATACCAAAGACACACACAATAATTGGCGAAAAATACTTTATATAGATACAATATCATACGATATTACCAGAAAACTACCAAATAATATAAAACCAGCTTTCTACACGGACAATACAATCGAAAAACAATTGAAAAATAGTAAATCTAAAAATCCTAACAAATGACATTGTAGTGGTATTTATAAACTAGAATGTGGAGATTGTGAGATGTCATATATAGGAAGGACAGGCAGATCAATTGAAAAAAGATTCAAAGAACATAAAAGGTGCCTCACAAATCACAATTTTTCAGAATACGCCAATCACATTATAGAAAATAACCACACTTTCAGCAATACAAAAATACACATCCTACATAAACAGACATACGGCCTTAAACAAAATAATTTAGAAACACTTGAAATTCATAAAAACATAAACACAACAAATAACATAATCAATAATCAAATACAACCCTTCACATCACCCCTTCTTACAATGTTCCCGATCTCCCACCACTTAGATACCCCCTCCACTTCTACCGAATCCACAACACACACACCAGACAACCATTCCTACATACCTCAGTCTTAATTCACCTGATGAAGGAAACGGACGTTTCCGAAACATGTAGTGAAACAAGTGGCTTAAATATAAGTGGAAAAAAACAAAGTTGATTGTTTTATTTCATTATTTATTCATAATCTACAATTATTTATAATCACTATTTATTGAATAGGAATACCTGCTGACCCGGATACAACTAATGAATCTACCAACCAATGATGTCTCGAGCCGCGCTTATTTCACTCACGCCTTTGTGCGACTAAAAGAGAGCGCGGCTTATTCTTACTTTTCTATTTCTTTATTTCCTTACATTCTTATTTATTACTATTCTACGCTACTATTGCATAACTTTTAAGTGAGAATAACTGACATAGAACAGGTATTTACCTAGTGTGGAGAAATCAGTAATTTATGATAAGAAAATGTCAGTAAACAATAAATAAATATAAAAGAATTTAAAAAATATATATAATACCTTCGATGTGAACTCTGTATTTAGAGATTTATTAATTTAATTTGTGGTAATGTCATCTCAGCTTTCAGCATCGGAGCGGAAATGTTAAGAAGAAGAAGAAAATAAAATTATTCTAATTAAATTTACGAGTATTTTCACAATTTCAAATAATTCAATTATTTTCCTTGTCATTGTAAAAACAATTAAAATGATTTCTAAATTCTAATACCACCTTGAACTCTTACGTTTTCTTAAGTAGCTGCGCGTTCGTCTTGTTAAAATGGCTAAATAACCTTCTTAATTATAAGCCATTTTCATCGTAATTAAGGATTTTCCGGTAAAGTTCCACGTGTCGAAAGTTTCATTTGCCTTGGCAGAGAATTTACTGTAGGCTTCTTAATAGCGAGTGATCGGTGCTTCCATAGAATGCTTTGTAAGTCCCCAAAAAGTTGAGCGTTTGGGAAAATTTAACGTTATTAAAATGTGTGTTTGCTTACTTTAATTTCTAATTTCAATAATTAAATCTCAAAGCGTAATATTCGAACGTCCCGTACCGCGAAATATTTGATGTGGAATTTTGAATGATATTTCAGTAAAGTTTGTGAGAACATCACAATAAGCAAACTTGACTCATTACGAAAAAGGAAGTATCGAAGGTTCTCGATCTTTTATTTGTGTGAAAGTTTTTAAGGATTTTCAAGACATGGAAAATATTTGTTTGCTCAACTGAAACGGGAAGTCAATCATACTTGAATATTGAAAAAATTTTAATTTTTAAAAACGCGTAGCCTTGATACGGATTCGATAGTATGATACATATTTTTTTAATGTGTCGTACGATGCAAACCACTGTTCTTAGAAGGGGTATATTATATTACACGTGAATGTAGGTGTCAATGAAGTGGGACCCACCATAGTGATCCAGGATCTTCTACGAGCAAAATATACCATTTCAGTCCTACACTTTCACCATCCAGATTGGTATTTTTTAAATGCTTAAGTTATGCAGCTGTGTAGCGCGGGGAGGAGACCGCCATTGATACTAGAGTATATTGACTAAATGGAAAAAAATATTGAGAATATATAAAGGTAAAGAATGAAAAAATAAGGGAGTCCCTAATGAGCAATACTAAAACAAAACCGCGACGATTACATTTCGAATAAAAAATTCGAAAAAAAATTTCGGAAAAAAATTTACATAAAGATACTCTGGACCACCACACCTTATTTCGGATAATTTTATGACGTGTGCCAAAAAACGATAAAGTCTTTTACGTGCTACCTCTTTGAGAAAGCAGAACTGCTCGTGTTTAAAGAGGAATTTTGCTTACAGTGTTATATAATCAAAGTAATGCACATTATTCAATTTCTAACACATACATAAATGTGAAATAAAAAAAGAATGAAATAGTTAATTTCAGTAAATGAAATATAATGTTTAGTAGTAATGGAATATTCAATACTATATACAATAATTTCATAACTGTATAAATCATAAATTAACAGGTTAAATTGCATCGATATATCAGAATCTAATGAATATGTACACGAGTTTTCTCACTCTTAACTATAGAAGATATTTGGGATTTCTATTACATATTTTCGTCTATAAGTACTGTTTGTTGCAGCTCCGGGAAAAGAGAGTTTACACGACTCCTGGCTGGAACCACCGGAAAATCGAAAATAAAATACGAAGATTTTAAACTCCACCTTTGCCGATGAATAAGACTGGTTCTTTTATCGCTCGAAATAAGGATTAGTAAAATACGAAATAAAATTATAAATTGAGTGACTAAATGGAATTTTTTTCAAAAATAGCGACCAAAAGAAATAAATTAGTGATATGTAAATACTTAAATGGGCAAAATCACATGAAACGAATTGAATCAGCATATTCAGCATCTTCTGGATCTTATCCGGCTATATGAGATATTTGGGACGTACACCAAAAAGGAACCAGACAGGAGACTGCAAGACTTACCTCCAAGATCTCACTTCCTCCTTTGCGCTTCTTCAGGCCTATCAATATATAGAAAACGTTTTTTCCATATTTTTTAAGTTGTTTTTTTCTACAAATTTGTTTATTATTCACCACCAACATACGGTGTTAATGGCGCTTTTTTTACTATAGTAAATTCGACTCAGCTTTGATCGAGCTTTTTCGGATGCGACATAGGTAGATACTCCACGTGTGGAGAGACATGTGACAAATAAGATACTGAAAAATCGATTGGTAACACCTACATTAAAGATGAAAGTAGGATTATAAAGATTCTTGGGTTTCCAGACGTTTCTCAAATCTATTAGTTTATTCCGGACCCTTCTAGTAATTGACAATTTATTGTAATAGGGTGCTGCATGATCTTCAATTACGTGTTATTCTTTCCATTTCTACAATATTGTAAGTAACAAGCAGAGAGGATAGAATGGAAAATTATTATATTATGGCATACCACTTTTATTTCGGCTAGATTCATACATCATGTCATGCATGCTCTAGGCTAGTTGGGGCTTTTAACAGGGCCATCCTCCAAAATCTGATCGTCACATCGCCCTCTATTTCTGCTGCCTTCAATGCATTTTTTTAACTATCCTTACCTCAAGAATATTCTTAGGTTACCACAGCCGTTCAGAATCTTCTGGTTTGAATTCTTAGAACTGATGATAGACCCTGCAATGGTATCCGAAACTTCGGCCAAATATTTGGCACAATACCTCAGAAACCAAAAAATAGAACATCATGTTCTCCTTCTACATGTGCAAACCATCTCAGCCATCCTTTCTTTGTAGGATCTTTTTTTTTTCATATTTATTTATTTTTTTGATACTTATTACATTATACATAAGCTAAACTGCACAGCAATTTTTATTGCTGTGCAGTTTAGCTGCATCTACTACGCTACAGCTAGCATTATATTTACTTTCAATTTGTTCAAAATATTGTAATTATATATAACGAATATATTCTTCAATATTTGCCATTCATTCTGAATTGAATTGGCATTTCTTGTTGAGCATTGGGCACATCTAAGTCTAAAGTGTTAAAGTTAAAGTGTTAAAGTCTGTTTGGCTTATTTTTCTCTTAACTCCTGTGTGTCGGTGATGTAACGTAGGTCTACCTGTCATACAAAATATGAAATACCTACCTTATTTACGAAAACTAAAACGTCACATTTTTTGTAATCATCGAATAGACATTTTCACACCAAAATTACTAAATTAAACTGTTAGGAATGTACGGATTTTTTAATAAAAAAATGTTTATTCATTACTCTCGTATTTTCGGCCAGTGTGCAAGAGAGCAGAATATTGTAAATCGCAGTTAAATCGAGCAAGAAAGTGCACGACAATACCATACATTTCATGTAGGACAGAGATGGCGGTTGCTTGGGTTTCGGCGAAAGCAAAAGAATATAGAAAGAGTACGGTAGAGTCGGGTAACATGTGTTAGACAAAGACGGAGTGCAGGCGACTGAAGCGAGCTGGCGACCGCTTCGTTGTATTCAGTTGCCAATGAAACATCGGTGGAAGCGCACGCAAATTCGATTTGCCATAATTTTATAATAATTTACTAAAATAATGCAAATATGTATGTTTACTTTACATAATTATATAAAGGGACCTTTTAAAAGTCTTATCTGTATCGTATTTATGTATATTTTATCACATATTAAAAACTATGCCGATTTTTAATCAGGTAACGCTGTGTTACTCCACCGTCCCCAAAGTTTTTTTTTAGCACAGTCTTTTAGGGGTTAATAATGACTATTCTACGTAATTGTTCCACGAAAACATTTGATAATTATTTTATCAACTACGGTGCAAGCATAAATATGAACCGCTAAACTTTAAGTTGAATCTAAGACACGTATATTCCTCCACCAAACACCCCATAAATTTTTCATTATGTTTAATTTATCCAGCATATTTACACCGAGAGACACAAAAAAATGAAAACGTGACCGGTTTATCAATCGGCACTTTTTGTGCTTATTTTGTTCCAGAAGCGTTTCTGCTTTTTCAGACACGCGTTGTAGCGAAAGTAATAGATTGCAGCAGATATGCGGGTTCCCTTAATCTTAATTTAACGAAATGAAATTTTACAAAGTGAAATACTTCACAAAATTATTATCGTAGTCATTTTTTCTTTCTTTTTGGTGAGAAGTTGAGTTCGTAAAATCATAGCACGATTATAATTTTTTTAACTATCAAAAATAATCAAATCAGTTACTAAATGAATCACACTTTATACTTTGATTTAACTTAAACATGAATAATTTAATATTCTTTATCTAAAGGCTAGTCATATTCATCATGTACCATTTCGAAATCAAAGAACGTTCTATTGAAAATATCATTCTTAACATTGCGTTTTATTATATTTTCTAGTTTATCACTAGTCCGTCAAAAATAATGTACTTTTAACATATATTTCGAATGCAAGTTAAGGCTCTGAGAACATATCCATCTAGTGTAGCGTAGCCACTTCGTATTATTAGTGACAGACATTTGTACTATTTTATAATGTTGATTATTATTTTTAAACTTCATTTTTTGCACAATCTGGTAATATTAGTGACGGATATTGTTTCATAGAGAATTATACTTTTTTTTACTTTTTATGCCACATTATTTTATACTTGATCATTACTTATTAACTATATTATTTATTATGTTCCATCTGGTAGCGTTAGTGATGGACATTATATTGTGGTAAATAAATACATGTAAATTTTTGTGTTTTGATACCTAATTATTTGTTCCATCTTGTAACTTTAGTGACAATGTTTTCGCTTTTTATATCACATGTTGTATGCCT
The DNA here is from genome assembly GCA_016648135.1 of Agrypnia vestita. Taxonomy (NCBI): domain Eukaryota; kingdom Metazoa; phylum Arthropoda; class Insecta; order Trichoptera; family Phryganeidae; genus Agrypnia; species Agrypnia vestita. The sequence continues at coordinate 9,096 of JADDOH010002360.1, forward strand.
CCATCATGATTTGTGCCATCTGGTAGCATTATTGACGGACATTGTTACAAATAGTATTTTTTTATTTTGATGTTTCTAAAAGACATGCAATTCAAAAAATGAGTTAATATTTAATATTCTTTATTGTTCTTGTAGTCTCATGATTAATAATCATGATCTTCACAAACTCTTAAATATATTCCTCCACTTCTCTTCGCATTCAACCATCTGAGGTTTGTCACCGGAGCAGCCAAAAAGTTCATTTTGCATTTTCCTCACGGTCAGTCCAACAGTTCCTCCGTTCTTCTACGTGGCTCACCACAAGCTTCCCCAAGCTCACTTCTCTTCTTGCAAGATTTACAAACTTACTTACTTACCACACTTTTCTGTCCTTACATACATCTATCGTCATATCTACATTCATACATCTTCGAATGCATGTTCGACGATTGTTGAGGCTTCTAACAGATCTTCCAGTTTCTGGTTAATTTAGTCATGCCACCTCTTTCACGGTCGTCCGCTTTTTCTGACGACATCAACACTTGCGTTTTATATCTTTCTTACCATTCTTCTCTCATGTATTCGCTCAACATACCTAAACTATCTGAGCGACCCTTTACATGGTTAGGAGCATGGTTAGGAGCAATTTCTTTTTCGGGTCACCACCGTCATGTGACGGAAATTTATTATCTCGATAAAAAAAGTATAAAATATACTTGAGTATGTGGAGGTGGATGAGCCCTGCGGTGTAGATGAGTTGAAGCGGTGTTGATGATGTAAAGTCACGATGGTTTTACAGAATTTATTGAATTGCAACAGGTGAACAACAAATGAAAGCGTGACGTTCGAAGGTATGACGGCGAGGACTTCTGCTATACGAGCCGTTCACTGGGGAAGTGAGATAGTCTGCTCTGGAGACTACTGTTTTTATAGTGAATGCGAACAAAGAGATTGGGTTTGTTATGATTTCGTCATTACTCGGCAGTACGTGTTGGATATTTTATCTGGATCAGCAAGGTGAGTTTATCGGCTCTTCGTGCCCTCTGCTATGCGTCGCCTTTGTACTCGGTCATTGGTCCGGCTTACATTGTCGCCTTGTTCGTTGTGCCCAGTGCTTTTTCCTCGACCTCTGTATCGAGGGTAACGGTCTGCCGTGCTTGATGTCAGCATTTGTGGTACCTCATTACACGTATATATGTGAGCGTCTTTGGCCACCACAAGTATGATTATAAAGGCAATGATAGATACTCTAAGAGCCATTACCTCTGGCCGCCGCCGGAAGTAGGTGACAGACTGACATGCCCGCCTAGGGTGTCTGCCCTTTTTATATAATTTACGAACAAAAAAGTCTTAGAGTGCGGCAGTGTGAGTGTGAAGAAATCATCCGAAATGCTGATGGTGCAATGATTTGCCGGCCGCGCGTGTCTTGCTCGTGTCCCGATTTGCTTATGTGGCACTGTGTGTGTTATTCCTTGACACTGTGTGTGTGTGTGGCCTAGATTTGTGGTTTTCTGTATTGTGGTATGAATTCCACACATTCATTTCTAATAGCTCCATTCCTTACTCTAATCATAAATGGATTTGCAACACATCTGTCAAGGGATGATGCAATGGAGATCCATTGCATTAAGTCTACTTTCGTTCCAGCTCCAGGCTTCTTTAAAATTTATCTAAATTATATAATGGTATTATATATTTTATTGTTAAAGGCTTTGTACCGTATAAACATAAAATAAATAAATACAAAAAATATATATAAATATATATATATTAACTTGCCATTAACTGTCCAAGAAGAGTTAGGTATTTGAATTTTTTCACACTGACAAAAAGATTTCTGAATCTGTACATATGTTTTTAAAAGGCAGCGTGGGTCGGCCCACCCAGATCCCTTGCTCCTAAAGTTCACCATCGAAAAGTCCATAAACAAGGTACATGTATGAAACGAATTTTATTTTTTCTGTCGTAGGTACGCGGCGTTTATTCCATAAAAGTTTATGTGCGCGAATTTACGTAACGCCGGGTTTTTGGGGGCAAATCAAATATTAAATCACTTTTTTGTGCCGTTTTCCTCGCCGTGGTGAATTTTCGGCTAGAGCTGCTTCCTCAATCTGTGAGACCGACACCTTCTTGCATTACGTATGACATTTTTGTCTAGTTTGAAAAGAATGAATAAATATCATCGGTAAGGTCTTAAGAAAATCACACATAGAAGATTACAGAAAGATGGAAGGAGCCAAGCTGGTAAAGATATCAATTTACCATTAACCACATTGACTTGTTCGTATTAGAAATTATTGCATTCACTTGCTTTTACAGTCATCTGCAGACAGATAAAATTTGGTTAGACCTCTTCTGTCGAACGTTATTTTACTGCACTTAAACATTGCTAACTTAATAATCTAATTAAATGAATGCCCTACAAATGGTGTAAATATTGCTCGCCCACAATTTATCGCCTACAGTTGCTTGCCAATTACGTGACAGGATTTTTTATTCCTTTTTTACATGAATAAAGATGAAATAGATTAAAAAACATGTTTATTGAAAACCATATACTTTTTTTTATTTTTTATTTAAATTATTTTTTTACAAATACATTTTTTTTACAAATTAGTGACAGTTACTTACGAATGGATGTTTTTTTACTACATGAGTGTCATAAACTCGTGTGTAGGAGAGGAGTATCATTACATTATACATTTACAAATTATTATGTGATAAAATTTACCTACATAATAAGTATATGTACAGACAATCAATAAATAATAAGTAAGTAATAGGTACATATATAAATATAATAATAAGTAAGTAATAATAATAAGTAAGTAAAAGGTACATATATAATAAAAATAAAAATCTAATCATTTCTAAAGGTATTCTTTCACGTTTTTTTTAACCCTACAAGCCTAATCTACGCCTACGGGGCGTACACGAAATCAAAAATCTCGTTCTAACGGGTGAAGTTAACGCCTCATGCTGTTTAACCAACTCAGTAGCCTATGGGAGCTTGCTGCTGCTAAGTCCCGCCATTTTTGACTTATTGACGTACAACATGCCTGCGAGACGTATGTTTAGGCTTTGTGTAACTTTTGACTATGATTGTATGATTTTACTTTCGTTAGTTTCTTATACATTTTATCTTAATCTCGACATTGTTTCAGGTAGATTACAAAATGACGATATTTCGGCAATCTTAAACGAAGAAGACAATCTTTCTCTAGGAGAATCAGCTACTGAAGACGAGGACAACCAGGTTGTGGACGACGTTGAAAGCGAAGATAAGAATAATTATGTTACTGAAGAGGTTCTCACTTTAGAAGAATGCTGCTTGTATAATAAACTTTAGGCAGGAGAACTTGAGCCCAACAAACGTAAATACTGCGCTTTTTGCTCTTACAAAAAAAGAGAATGTCAAAATTAGTGTGATTTAAGTGCAAAAAGTCAGTATGTTGCGAACACAAAGTTGATGTCTGTGTAGATTGCGCTTAATTAATAGCTAGTCATTTAAAATCTGATTACTTTTAATGTATGTCCTAAGAATAAGTAATTAATGTTAAAAAAATATGAAATTGTTTTAAAAATATATATGTTTCAGTTGATTTCTAAGAAGTTGACTTTTTTACTTTGAATATAAGCGGATTTTTTTATTTTGTTGTAATGTTAACTGTGATTATAGTTTTCATTGATAATTCTGTGTTTAATTATTAGTTCATATCCCAACCTTCAACTTCCTTCGAAAAATATGACACAAATAGATATATTTTAGCCTACATGTTGTCATTTATATATGCACGCCTCTGAGACGCATGTTAAGGCTTTATGTACCTCCAAGATAGATTAGGCTTCTAGGGTTAACTACATGTACATATACTTTCAATTATTATTTACAAAAAATTATCAGCTTAACGTATTTATAAAGCTTAGGTAAGGCCGGGATAAGCAAGGTTAGGTTAGGTTATCATGTGAGCAATTTCCCGGTAATCTTGTTAAAAACAAGATAAGCCAGGCAAGGATGATTGCCAACGTAAGTCTCATAAAAGATGACGAGTTTTCAAAACTCGCAGCAGAATTAGATTGGCTAAGACGGTGGCACAAAGGTTAAAAAGAAAACAATGTAGCGGCTTCGTGACGTTATCAAACTGCAGAATAATCTCGAAGCTACTGTGTATCCCGGCAAGTCACTGGAACGAAAGAACAAAGGGAAGAAAGAAAGAAAGGGGTATAAAGAAAGATACAAAGATAGCTTGAACTTAAAGAACCTAACGCTTGGAGAAAATAACTATTGAGTTCATGGATGACATTGTCGTAGATGTGTATTTCAATGCATAAACCATTCCGTACCGTAGATACGCCACATGATCTACTTTTTAATGTAAACTTTTAAGGTGTTTCAAGATAGCTTTTATTAAGGTTTTCATTTTAACATTCACGGTTTTTGCAATGGACCAGGAATATAGAATTATGTAAAGATAGTCCAGGAATATGGCAAATTATAAATTAAATTAATGCCCTCTCTGGATAAATCTCAAAGAATACAACTTTGTACGTGTCGCACTTTAAAATTTCTATGTATCCATGTTAAAGTGTATGTGTGTTTCTATTTCAAGAAAGACAATCGAATTAATATGTGTAAGCCATGCGTACAATGGTCGCTGTTTCATTGTGTTGGTGTTAAAGGGTATAAACATCAACACAACGAAATAATGTGCATCGTACGCACGACTTACATATACTTATTTGATTATCTTTCATAAATGGAAACATATTTATAACTTGTATATTACATTTCTTGTCTTAAATAAAATTAAAAAATATTATAATTATTTCCACTATTCCCGAACACCTGTCGCTTTGATGCCAAGAAATAGTTGTTTAGCTTTTTTTTACTCCCTTTCTTTTAACTCGTAGCGTCTGTTTATTTGATTGACGAAAAAACTTTGGAACGATTTATAACCCTTTTCCCGTAATCCAGTCGAACTAAAACTTTGCAAGCAGACTCGTGGCGATGATAAAAAAGATCTATCAAATTTTCATTAAAAAAAATAAATAATTATAGTATAATTTTGGATTTTTAGAAATTTTTAATGGTTTTTTCATACAACTGAGAAAGTTGTAAGAAGAGACTGCGACGCATCTGGTAGACATGAAATATGATAAAATAAGAAAGGGAGTAAAATAAAAACTTTATTTTTATGGGTTAGTTTTTTAACACTGGCTTCTTAAAAAGTTTAAAAGTGGTAAATAATTTTTTGAATAATTTAAATATAAATATTATCACGAGATTGTGGCGGTGAGAGATAAATCTAACACTTGAAATAAATAAAAGTTTTATTTCTTAACCAAAATCATCGGAAGTGAAATCAAATAGAGATATATTCTCTAATTCGCACTAAATCTCGCACGAGTCACTCGAGAATTTTAAATAGCCAAAGGTGCTCTCATTAATCGAGAACGAAAGTTATAGGTTCGAAGGCAATTAGATACCGCTAACCATAAATGTGGGGTTTAAAAACAAAGACAGCAATATTTAAAAAAATAATAATAAAGTCATCGGGGAGTACTAATTTATTCGAAATTTTAAAATAAACATTGTCTATAAATTTATAGGAAACATGATTTTGAAAGGGATGGACACATAAAATCTTGAATTCTGCATGATCACGTGCTAAATTATTGATCCTCGATGACTGCATTCAAAATTTTTTTTTGATATTGGTGCTTTTGTTTTTACTCCACATTTCAGACACAACCAGCAATTTTTTATTTACAGTAAAATTTGCAAAATGTTGTAAATTTCTCGAAAACATTTCATAATTCTTATTTCTCGAATACGTTTCTTAATTCTTACCGTTTCTACAATTTTGTGACACTATTAAAGTTTGATTTTAAGAATGCGCATATAAATAAAATACTACCCCAAAAATATGAAGCAATGCATTGATTAAATGCACAAATAATTTCCATAGATGTAGTAGTTGTGCGATAATTTGACACCGTAGTCTATGGAAGAATGGGAACAAAATGGAAAAATAAGAAGAACTCCAGCATGCTTATCGGTAGCATATTATATGTGCTGGGGTCAACACTTGGAACCTACAAAATGTTTTTTATTTAAAACATGTTTTTCTGGCGCCTGCTATCGATCTGATCGATATAAAGGTAATCGAATCGATCGAGGTAAAGCTGAAAGAAAGAGTATACAATATTAAGATATTTTACATTTTGTGCACTTTTCGTGATAAATTTTATTAGAATGCCGGTCGAAAAAATTCTTTTCGATACTAAATACTGGCATTAAAATGTCCTTAAACGAGTTTTTGGAAAACTTTGGGAAGCGTTGGGGTTTAAAGGCTTTTTAACAAAAGCACGCCTTGAAGGTATTTGATGTTTAAACAATTGAGATTTGTAGTAGGTCGTAACGTAAAGTTATACGTGTTAACAAAATATACACAGAAAATGGGTAATATAGGTTAGTACTAGTCATTCTCGTGGAAGATTATTCTTATTCCTATATAAATTCTTATAATGTTCTCCTAACTTAAGTTATCGCATTGCTAACTTTATAAAAATCGTATAAAATATTTAATATATATATTTTTTTACTTCATCATTTATAAGGATAATTATTAGAATTTATTCAAATAGCCAAATTGGTAATAACATTGTGAATAAAGTGTGTAGAAATTGATTCGTCTATAACGATAAACCTCAATATCTGTCTGTCTGTTCTCTACACAAATCTACACCATTTGAATGATCTGACCCAAATTTTGCATATTTATTCTTTAGGTCCCAGCGACATTTCTCCCCCACCCCCCTCTTGACCCCACCCCCTGATATAGTTTCCATGCAAATCTGTAACGTTTAACCGATCCGACCGAAATTTTGTAAACTTATTTTCTAACACCCGGCAGATAATTTAAATAACATTTCATCCCTGGATATCTCATCTATCCAAGCCTAGATTAAATGTAAACATTGTTTTTATAAGAGGCTTTGAAAAACAACTAAATCTTTGTTCCCCTCATAAACTATTTTGAATCCTTAGCCTGTGCAACGCCAGGTATGAAAAGCTAGTTCAAAATAGAACAACAATTCTGTTTTTCTTTTTTATTTAGTTCTATATTTAATTTGTAATGAGCTTATATACAATATACAATTGAAAAACAAAATGTAACGAAATGGCAAAAGAGGTTACGTACAGAATACCTCGTAATATGTTAATGACAAGAATAACATCGAAACCTCTGGAACTTTCCACTGCATTCTGGAATACACTACCATTAGCTACAACATTCAAGGAATATATGGAAAAGCCTAAAAATGACGAGAATCTTTAGAATATAGAATCACTGGAGTAATTTAGGATTCGATAATCCAGTTTTCGGGTATAATTATGGAACTACGCAGTGACGCAAAGAGAAAATTGTCGTGTTTGACAGTTCTTTTGGTGCAAAGTCAGCCGCGAAGCTAGAGTAGTTAGTCGTGAGATTATCGAATCGATAGATAATGCAAAATAATCGAGTGAACTACCTTATTGCCGAAATAAACCTGAGCAACTTCTATGTGCGAGAATCGAATATTCTACGAGCGATAAATACGTGTTACTCAGCGATAATAACGAGTTCATATACATGTTATATATTACGAAATAGTGTAGATTAAAGAATAGCATTACGTTTAATGCGTGTTAAGTGACTTTGTACATTGAATAATTATTAATCATTAATTAATAAATCGCTATTCATTTCCAGTGTTTTCATTAATTCCTCCCTAGCCATGACACGTGAAAATATTGTGGTACATAACCATTAGATTTTGAAAGTATTTCACACTTAACTTTTTGTTCTCCAATTAAAATTCCTTTGTATTCTCTGTATTTAAATAGGCTGGCAAAGATATGAATTTCTTTGTACATACATCAAATAATTTTGTCAAGCGTTTTTTTTTTTTTTCTGAAGTCTGCCGCCTCTTGTATTGAATGAAAATCTTTAATTAGTGCCATATTTTCTTCTTATACTGGCTGAATGCCGCTGGGGTTTGTTTGTGCAAAGTTTGTCGCCTCTTGTGACGTGGAATCTCATATCTCTTTCCATCTTTTGGAGAGTACTCAAGGCCTCCTTCTTCCTTCTGGTTTCACATGAAGGGCAGGGTGTGGTTTATTTTGGGAGTCCATCCTTTCTACATGGTCTCTCCAATACCTTATCCTTTGACTCCCCCTTCTGAAAACGTCTTGCATATCACATATTGTTTCTATCCTATTTTTATAGTACACGGGCAATAATAAATATATAATTTTAAATAGTGTATAATTGTAATAATAAATAATGGAACAACAATCTTTGTGAGGGAGAATCATAGTTCTGTCATGATATCAGGAAAAATTACGCACTTTTGAAATTTCTCAAATGATCCACATGAATTAAGAATCGACTGGGTTATTCTAGTAGTCACTGGAAGTACAAAAAGGCTATAGACAAAAGAAATATGGAGAGACTACAGGAAATGTTTATCAAAAGTCATCGCGAAATCAGCATGTTTCGTGTAAAGCGCAAGCACGCGTGTGGGTTGTTTGTTGACAGCGTTGACTAGAACTAGAATTGCTAGCACGTGTGTATTTCAGCGATAGTAAATCAAGAAAGTAACTACCGACGTATGAAAAGTGAAGTAAGTCAACTAGGATTTCTAGATATGCATAGAAGATTGTGTAATGTACAAATTATGAAATTAAGTGTGAATTTAAGAACAGTGTTCTGATTCATTTCATGTGTACTTTGCGTAGTAAATTAAAGTTTAAATTTTGTTAGTATTTCATTTGCCTCTACGATTTAACAATATTGTATATTTTCTTTCTAATTCTTCCGAGTATTTTTTTTTGCAATTTCCTTCTTATTATTCCTACCTATTTTATAATTTTTGGTTCATAATGGTATTTTAAATTTCATTTACCGCTTTTCGGAATATCTTCACCTGAATACGCCTACGGCGCGTCTCTGGGAATATGTAATATATTTTCAAGACTAAAACTTAAATAATATTACCGAAATTACTTAAATTCCTGATATGGATCTGTTTGTCTGCAAGCTCTTCTTGGGATTCGCTGTATGCTCCACAAGCATTTCTAGTGCAACGTCGTTCTAACATACTTAAAAGTTTGGTGTAAGAGAATTCAAATTGAAATCTGATAATCCCCTCAACAACTATATTATTTCTTCGTATAAAGCTGCAAAAGTGTTAATTGACGGAATCCTGGAATATCTCACAGGAGCAGGATGTAATAGAACCCTACTTTGTAGTATATATTATATTTGCATAGTAGTCTTATTATGTTAATTTTCATGTACGCTTGCTTTTGAGTGGAATATGGTATTTTTTTTATGGTGTGTTATAATGGTATTTTGAAGTTTAGTAAATAAGGGTTCTCAAACATCATTTATACTTGTTTTTCCATTTCCAGCTTCAAAAATTAATCAAATTATGAAACACTTCTTACAGCATGGTATTATTGGGTAGGTAGGGACTTATAAGTCCACTTTACAGTCATTAATCAAAATACAAAAAATAGTTATTAAAACTGTACGGTCAACGACCCGTTTTCCTACGTTCCATAACCACCGCTGAAGAAGAAAAAATACCTTCGGCTGATATTCACCAGCAACACGTATAAAAAATCCTGACGTCGAGCTTCGCACGCAGAAGAAATAAAAAAGGAGCGAGATGATGATTGAAAACAGATGATGAAGCAAGCTATACCCAGTTATCAGAAATACAAAATACTAACGCCATGGTTTTCACGTGAATTTTGCGGACGCAGACAAAATAATATAAATGTGCTGCCGGCATTTTTCTAAGATAGGTTTTTGTACACGCCTCTACACCAAAATCGGGATATAAAAGACGTAGTAGCTAAGTCCCAAACTAGTTCGTTTCCCTTCGCCTCAACGATGAGGTCACCTGCCTGACGACCGCTCCTCATAGCATCACCTAGCTAAGTACCTCGTCTCTCTCTGCGCCATAGATCAATGTCCAACCAGCAGTATCTACGACATCAAACACCATCACTACGATGCTCATATGATCCGCCCCCAGTCTCCAATCCATCAATCATTGTCAGCCTAATCACTCCACTGTCTTTGCAACCTCCAGTAACGAACACCATCTACTTCCAGCGGTACCACCATCATCCTCGAACTCACCGCGATACGCTACCTACAGCAGTCATCAGCCTCCAGTACACAGCGCGATTTCTAACTTGACCGTTTCCTGCACCCGCTACGCACGCGGCAAGGAACAAAGTTAACGACCCCAGGCGCACCCAATCAGCTGGCACACCGATGACCGTCGTTATCCACCATATCGAGCGACAAAGAACTTATGGTAATTCAACAGAAAATTAATAAACTCCGTTAAACTGACTACAGCTTTCTGTACATATCAGTTGATTTCATTATGTATAACATGGTACAAAAGTGGGGATCCGCGACACGGTGCCCCACAAACTGGTGATACTCGACGTGAATGAACTACGCAACCTTCTGATATAACGCAGCACCCCCACAAACTGGGGACCCCGACGTGAGAAACATCCTACAACTGGTGATAACCGACGTGAATGAATTACGCAACCTTCTGATATAACGCAGCACACCCACAAATACTGTTAATATATTTCAAAAATTTAATGTGCGGCGTAGTTTCGTATTTATACCAGCATTAATGTAAATACTGAAGCGCTAAATATATATGTGTTACCGAGTGATATATTGATTCATATACGAGTACTTTATTGCGAAATAGTGTAAATTAATCGCAAATTGATTTCCAGTGTTTTCATTAATTTTTCCCTAACTACTACTACGTGACAATACTTTTAAACGATGCTATTACTCTTCTGTCGTCATTCTTAAATATTTAATTTAGAAATGTCATTCAACATGCTGACATTTCTGATAAAAATGTATATCTTTAGGTACTCGTCCTTAAAAGATACATGTTCTCGTGGTGGAGATGTTTATATTCTCAAAATAACTTAACAAATAAAGAACGCAATTTCACATCGATTGAAAATGAAAAATGTCAAATTTTCATGCCTCGAAGCAGTGTCAAATAAGCTCTACTCATACGTCAAAGCTTACAGCGGCTGTAAGACGATATTATTCATCAGAAACATGGCAACGAAACCAGATATTGAACGACGATCATGTTAAAGCCCTCGAATATCGACAGGCTTATCCTAACAGCGATGTTGGTATTGCTACATGAGTTATATTTTCCTCATCCTCAGTGAGATTACAATTTTTATTCATAAAAATCTGTAATATGTGATAAAATAATGCCCCGAGTTATTCATTTGATTTGAATGTCAGAAAACGGCGACAAATACAAAATACAGCTTTGATAATTTTGAATCAATGCATGCCATTTCTATGTATTTATGTACGCAGTTAAACATCATCAATAATAAAACAGACTTAATTAAGTTGCATATGCATGATCTCATCTGCCTGATAAATATACACATTACAAAAAACATAATATATACAGGGTTATTTTTAAAACATTAATAACCTCGTAGGACTATATTTCTGCCTTGATTATGAGTCGAAAATGTCTAGGCTATTATGACCTAATATCAATAGTTCAGGAGATATGCGACATCAAAGTTTGCATTTTTTTTTCTCAATATATCTGACTTATTTTTTGTAAAACGTTGCACTATCATTACAGTAACTTATATCGAATATGAAAAATTCATTCAATACAAGTTAAATAAAATGATAAAAACCCTGAAAAAATTCAAATTGGAATGTTTTCCAGTTGGAATTCGAAGGTTTTTATTTTTTTTATTTGACTTTTATTAAAAGGACTGAATTTTCCATATTCGATATTAGTTACTGTAGTGATAGTCCAACGTTTTACAAAAAATAAGTCAGAAATATTGAAAAAAAAATCCAAAATTTGATGTCGCATATCTCCTGAACTATTGATATTAGGTCATAATCAAGGCAGGAATATAGTCCTGCGAGGTTATTTATGTTTTACAAACAACCCTGTATATAAAATCGAAAATTGTAAAAGAAGAAGTAAACGTATCTACAAACATAAGATCAAAATAGTTCATTTTGTAATTTATCTATTTAGGGAAATTGCTTGGTAAATGGAGCAATATATTATGCAATTACTTTTATGAACAAATCTTCTATAAGTTGCTGTCAATTCAGTCAGCGAAGGCTTGAAATGGCATAAATATCGGAATTCTTTATCCTAAGTATTTAAATATTGTAAGTAGCTGTACAAAAGTGATGCCATCTGTGTAAGCACACAATACGGTGTTGACATGCCAAAAATAATCCTCTAGTGGGAGTTAAAATTGAAAGTGATGCTATTTCTGGATTATTTGTCTGAAATTTTTAAAGTATTAAAATACAAGAAGCCAGTTTCAAGTACCATCTTTCGGATTAACTTGGTATTAAAATAAATAAGCGATTCAATCTTAACCCTAGAAGCCTAATCTACGCCTGCGAGGCGTACACGAAATCGAAAATTCTCTATCTCTTTCTAACGGATGAAGTTAGCGCCACATGCTGTTTAACCAACTCACTAGCCCACGGGAGCTTGCCGGTGGTATCTGTGTCGGTAAGGTAAGTCCCGTCATTTTTTACTTATTGACGTACAACACGCCTGCGAGACGTATGTTTAGGCTTTGTGTAACTTTGGACTAAGATTGTGTGATTTTACTTTCGTTAGTTTTTTGTACATTTAATGTATATCTCGGCATTGTTTCAGATATAAATATGTCGCGGTCTAATAGATTACACAGTGACGATATTTCGGCCGTCTTTTCTAGGAGAATCAGCTTCTGAAGACGAGGACAACCAGTTTGTGGACGACGTTGAAAGCGAAGATGAGAATAATTATGTTACTGAAGAGGTTTTCCCTTTACAAGAATGCTGCATGTGTAATTAACTTCAGATAGGAGAACCTGAGCCCAAAAAATGTAAATAATGCGCTTTTTGCTCTTACAAAAAAAAGAGAATGTAAAAATTAGTGTGCCTTAAGTGCAAAAAGTCAGTATGCTGCGAACACAAAGTTGATGTCTGTGTAGGGTGCGCTTAAATTATAGCTAGTCATTAAAAATCTCATTATTTTTAATGTATGTCCTAAGAATAAGTAATTAATGCTAAAAAATTATTAGATTGTTTTAAAAAAATATATGTTTCAGTTGATTTCTGAGAAGTTGACTTTTTTGGTTTGAATATAAGCGTATTTTTTTATTTTGTTGTAATAATAACTGTGATTATAGTTTTCATTGATACATCTGTGTTTAATTATTAGTTAATATCCCAATCTTAAACTTCCTTCGAAAAATATGACATAAATAGATATATTTTAGCCTACAGGTTGTCATTTATATATGTACGCCTCTGAGACGTATGTTAAGGCTTTATGTACCTCCAAGATAGATTAGGCTTCTAGGGTTAATATATAACATTTAACAACTTGTATTTATATTGTAAAAATGGCAAAAGAGTTTATATACTTAATTCCTCGTAATATTTCAATGACGACAGTAATATTGAAACTTTGAGGACATTCCATTACATTCCTTACACACTGCCGTATTCTGCAATTAACTACATCGTTCGAGGAATACCTGGGAAAGCCTAAAAAACTTGCTCCTTAACACTAGAATAATCTAAAAGGTTCGAATATTTAGTTTTCAGATATAAATAGCGCGGATCTAGGCCGTCGCGTAGAGTTGCGGTGTTTGAAAGTTCGTAACGAAATTAACCGTTAACCGCGAAGTATATCCGTGACGACGCCCAATGTGGCCAGTCGTAAGCGTGAAGCGATAAATAAAGCAAATAATAGAGTGAAGTACCTAATTGGTATTGAAAATAAATGCGATAAATACTACAAGCGAGGATTGCATGGAATTTTTCAGTGAATATTAAATGTGTGTTATCCAGCGATAATCAAGTATTTATTTACGAGTGATTTACTGTAAAATAGTGTAATTTAAAGATTAGCTGTTTTCATTCATTCCTCCTGCATCCACGAAACGTGACAATATGAAAACTATGGAAAAGAGCTGGTATATAATTTTAAAAATTAATGTAGGTTTTTGTATTTCTGCATGATTCTAACAAGCAATTTTTTTCAAATAAAAATGAAAGGTAATAGGTAAGTAAAAGGTAAAGGACAGCTATACGGATAGCTACACGATATGTTATAAAGCTGACAATATTCTTAAAAAAAATTTACGTAGATGATTTGATCCATATTTCTGGTGTGATCCATTTTACCAATGAGAAAACTTACGGGATCCTCATTCTTGTATATATATAACCTTTCATTAGGGCTTGAAAAAAACCTACATTATTATTTTTTATTATAAATCAGTTATTTTACATTATTTCGTATACACATATGAAAACAAGTTGTTAAATTTAAAATATTTATATTGATAATGCCCTCCAAAGGCAAAACGCGTTTCACAAAAATTAAAAATATGGTAGGTACTAAAAAACAAGTGTTAGCAATACAAATTTTGAACAAAAATTGCATCAGAATGGTACTTGAAATGGTTGAATATTGTTCGCAGAAATACGTGCAGGCGTCGGAGAGAATAATACGCCCAAGTCTTTGCGTTGCACTTATTGAATATTGCAAAGGAGCTTTTGCTGAAGTGGTTAAAGCCAGTGCGAGTAATGCAATATTGTGCCGTTGTTTCGAACGTGCTTCGATACGTATTTATTTTATAGGTACCTCATATCGGACTTCATTTTTGCGCACAGCGCATAAATGTGTAATGCTGCGCTTGGAGGAGAAACGATCAAATTTTATGACGCCACGAGATGCAATGTAATTTGCAATGAAGTCAGTTAAATTTAGAATTTTAGATATTGTTTTATCTAGAAAATTGATGAGATTGTAAGAATTTATGTGAAAATGGAATGCAGTGGAATTGTGGTCAGTTTGTTTTGACAAGCATCGGAAAAAAATTCGGGCGAATAGATAGTGACAACTGTGAATCCGTGCGACAGACAGCGGGCAAATAACCAGAGACGAGTTGATTTTCTAAAGATCGAATTAGATACGGAATAATGATCGTGCTTAAGAGGCCCCAGTACAAGATTTCGGTTTGACTGTCCAACCGAAGTCTGATTTGAAAGAAAAATGATATTTTAACAGACTACATGATATTGTGGTGGATTCCACCACACGGGCGGCATCTGGCGTTCAGGAGGACCACCTGACCTACAGGCGGCGAGCGGCAAGACCGTCATTCCTGTTCCGCTCGCTCGACCGCCAACACTACGAGACCCGCGTAACGCGTCGCAACTTTTCGGATTGTTACACGATCGACGTTTAGACCCACGCGTACAAATATGTACTAACCTTAATCGAGTCCGCGTTTCCAGCAAATTCTTTAACTAACCATATATTAGCATCACCCAACTTACCTTTGTAACTATCTTGAATAAACTCCTTGTAAATTGTACATATGACACAAAGTGCTTCATTCCGTATAAGTTAGCTACCTCGCAACGGCCCCACAGCCCTGAGCCAGCTGAGCTGCCAAAATTAAGTACAAATTCGATATATACCCTAGACGCACTATTTGCAGCCTCAAAGTGCGAACGAATTTGGGATCTCTGTGGCCTTGGAGTCGGGACCGCCTAGGCGCGGTACCGGAGTTAATCCCCCGGTTCAGGCTCACAGCGGCATTTATAGACATTTCCCATAATATAATTAATTCGAATTCTTCAGTATGAGGTATTATTTTTAAAATATTTTTATATAAATGACAGTGAAATTTTCTTAGTACGCATGTAAAAATGAATTAAAATAATCGATGTTTTAATGGTTTTATGGATACTGCAATATAGGAAACAGAACGTGTAATTTTTGTATTTTTTAAAACGATATATTTAACAACTTGTCGAAAAATATTAATGTCTGAATAGCACCACTTCTTTTTCAAACTTCATACAATCAAGTTTTAAATAAAATATATGGTCTTTATTTGAAAATATAGAGATTAAATGTACCAAAGATATTTCTATTGCATGAAAACTAAAATAGTGTTTCGGGGTTATAATTTTTTTGATGTTATTACAATATATTTGTTCATATTTTTTTAAGGGAATGCTTCAAGAGTAAATGCGTCTATCACAATAAAATTGATTTAAAGCCTGTTTAGCTATGGGTTTTGCAAAATGATTTAATAAGTTTGCGTTAGATTTGGCAAATCGAGAGAGCAAATACGAAAATCGTGTACTGGGGCCTCTTAAGTTTTATTGATTTATCTTTTAAATAAGAATCTGTTTTATTTTCCGAACAAAATTAAATAAAATCAAATAACACGAAATCATATGTCACAGAACCCGAATAATTCTCAAAATCAAAAAATAAAACTTTTTCTCTTAATTGCATCCATAACCGTAAAACGGGAAATGGGGTGGGTTTGAGCAATTCATCAGGTGTAGGCAAATTTGTGGTACTCAATCGGACCCGGCCTAAGGTATCTCTCCTCCTCAGCCCCGGGAGGAAACAACCCTTGCTCCACCGCAGCCTCCCCGGATGACGGATGTGCGGCGGCCATATAAAAATCAGCGGTCCTGAAAGGGCGCTAGACTCAGACAAATGGAGGCTTCATTTAACAGAAGGGGAGGATAACATTCTGAGAACGGGAAAAAATTCGTGTATAAAAGATAACATCTCAATCGTTTTATTTTTCTTTAAAAGAATTTTCTTACATCAGTTACGAATTCTGTTTAAAAAATTGTCCCGGCTGTCTTCTAATTTAATAGTTTGAGAGAAAATTAACATTATTAATCAAACTTATATTTTTTACTCTATATTCCTCCTTTCTTGTCAAGGAAAGAACTTTATCGTGATATGGGTGTCATTATTAAAATTCCTTAATCAATCAATGTATATATAGATGACTCACAGAGACGAAACTGTATATTTATGGGAAAGTAGGCTTAGAAGTTTTTGGGTGTACATAGGGCTTATATACATTGTTTGATTAATGAGCTTTGTTTTTATTTTTGCTTTGCTTTTATTTAAAATGAAACTAAGTAATCTCATTTATGATTATTGAATTAAATTTGATACTTCTTTAATTGAATCCCGTTTCCTACCTCTTCCCATCCCTCCCATTTTATGCATTATCATAATTTAAATCTTTGAAATATTTATTATTTATTAATTATTCTTTAATATTGTTTTTTATTTACCAGCTTCGAAAAAACTTCACTGGTCATTCTAAATTAATATTTTTTTTGATATAATAGTTTTTTTTTAAATTGTGCTGTATGTTTCCCAAAATAAAATAAAATAAAAAATTAAATATCCCTGTGACAAAAAAAATCCAGTTCTGTTCTGAAAAATTTGTTCATACTCAAAAAATATTCTGAATTAAAATTCCTTGTTCTTAGGTTTATTTGTCTCGTAATAGAAAGTGCGGTATCGCAAAAATTTACAATAAGCAGTGTATTGGTAGGTAACTTTACTATATGCTCTTGTGCCGGTTTTCTCAGTGGCCACGCTACATAGCACGACTCTTTTAACCCCATTTGCTCTCTATATCTCCCGTCTCTTTCGCTTTGACAAACGTTCATCCAAAACGTTGGATTTACTAAATACATAAAAGTAGTCACGCCTTTTTTCTTTTCATGGATTTCAACTTTTCCATTTTTGTATAAGGGTACCACGTAGGTAAATTGTACTACTACTTTTGCGCATAGCGCTAAAATGCGACTTCACATTGAAAATAAAACTTGTGCCCCGAACGTGTTAATTCTCTCCGCATTCGTGCAGCGGCCATTGGGGTCATTTAAAATAATCCGCTTCGTTTAACAAGCCACCCTTGGCCAGGTATCTCAGATTAGTGGGGATGAATGCGACGGAGATGGGCGGGCTTAGCACCTCCGGGCTGTAAGCCTCGTTACGGGCTGTGTTTCAATTTCCCGCCGCCAGGACCGCCAGAATCGTGGGTCCGCATTATTCACCCCCGCTAACAAGCCTTCCGCCACGTTTGTCCGGCATTTTAAAATATAATAACAGAGAGACTGCATCCTTTCTGGAGCTTACAGCGTGGCGATTGAAATTTATTTCCAAATCCATTTTAATCCCCCTATTTACAAAAATATATATATTCCTTGACTGACTTTATTTCATCTGCTTTCGTGCATTTTCTGCCATTATAATAAACAAAAAACCCAAACAAAAGACAGAGTTAGTCACTGTACCTATATATGCATCGTACTCTTCTAGTCAGCTTCAATAATGCAAGCTGTTGGCCATGTTAGGTATACATGCAGATCTGATTCGGCTTATCTTCAAGGATGGTAACATAATACGCAATTGTCATGATACCTGCTTGAAGACATGGGTAACAGAGAATATGCAAGAATTGTATGAATAGTCAGCTTCAATAATGATAAATGTTTATTCAATGTTCTATGTTACAAATGTTTACAGTGTTTACAAAATTAAATTAAGCTTTTTTCATTGTTGCTGAGTGTCTTGGCAGCAAGTAAACACTAAATTGATTTGACGCCCTGCCTGCTACACTAGAAATTTACTGTATTACAGCAGACAGTGCTCTTCCAGTAGTATAATGTCCAAGAATATTTATTATTTATATAACATTTGAGAATCAATCTTATTGCCAATTAAAATTAAGTAATAGTAATGCAATATTAAGTAATAGTAATGTAAATTAAGTAATAATAATGCAAGCTGTTTGCCTTGTTACTCATACAGGCAGATCTGTTTCGGCTAATCTTCAAGGATGCATTTTCTATCACTATAATATAATATTCTATAATTATAATAATATACCTGTTTGAAAACATGGGCAGCAGACTCAGCAGATCTGGTTCGGCTTATCTTCTAACATGATACATGAAATGCGTTGACAGCTAGAATATGCGAGAATTGAATGAACGAGAGGAAGGGGATTTTCCCGGCGCCTAATCAGTTTTCACTGCATTCTGACCATGATCAGACTTTCCACCGTGGGCTAATATACCATCTCTCATTTCACTTGTGATTTTACATTTACACAATTAATTATTTCGTTGTACATTTTACAAACTCTATACTTTAGGTAGTATTTCATTCCGAAATCCTCGTGACACCTTACACAGACATTTATAAGGTATGCAACATCGTATCTCCAAATATAAATGTAATCGAGGAAAGAAAACAGATATAGAGGCCCATACCAATTTACATCCACCAAAATATACATTAGGATAAAATAAAGACAGAACTTAATTGACACATATAACTGTATAACTGCGAAGCGCCACTAATTGTTTTTTTTATTTATTTGAGTTTATTGAAATATTGAAAAATATTTACACCCCGATGAACTTATACTCGTATCAATAAAAAACTTTACTTATCGAATTCTCAAAAGCCTTTTTTAGTTAATAGTGCAATGATTAGCATCTCCGCTTAAATTCTGGAGACTAATTCTTTATGTATGTACCAGTTAGATTTATTTTACTCATTTGAATGAATCAATGAACATTTTTATACACATTTATATGCAAGGTGAGTTTGGAGTATAAAAGACCTTGAATTTCTTTTTTAATGAAAATCCGGTTATATGCCGCTATACCGTGGATACTGAGTATGCGTGGGGCTATTGTTCACATGTGTGTTGTCGCTTGCGTACTATTATTTCGTTTCATATCCCTGTTTTTCGATTTCTCTTTGCGTTTGGTTGTTTTGTATCAAAATAGTTGAAATGAAATTTTCGTAAAACATGAAAAATATTTTCAGCGTATTTTGGCATGCTCAAGGCAATAACGCCAGCCGACAATATCGCGCTATATTTTAGTATTTTATTAAATTTCATTACACTAGGAGTACCGAAAAGGTTTCTGGAACGTCGCGATTATTCATGAGAAATATAATTCAAGCAAATGCTTTATCACAGGGCAAAATCTTGAAAATTCTGATCCTGTAAAATCAAATATCATGAATGAAATATCAAAATTTAATGAAAACATGAACTACAAATGTTAGAGCACCATCTAGCGGAGAGCGCTCAAAAGATTAACGGAGTTGGAGGAGGGCACCATCTAGCGCCCTAGGAATATTAAAAAAAGCCTGCAAAGAGAAACATCTCTGCAATTTTCCTACCTTTTTTGGGAATTGTGTTGTATTTACCCGTGACCATGAGAACTACGCTCTTAAGATCTGTTGAAGGATCTAACTGTAAATTTATTTTGTTTGAAAGTATGACACAGAGAAGTACAATATTTTTCTTTACGTCCTAGGAGTATTGTGATCAAATAAAATCTTTACCTACATTGCAGCGACTCCAAGAGACTCTCTTTGCGATTAAACAATTACTTCTTCATGATAATTAAAGTATCGGGTGGTTTCTTGTGTATGATAATTAAAGGATTGAGTGGTTTGTTGTTTATGATAATTAAGAATCGGGCGGTTTGCGTTGTGTCTACGGGTGGCCCATGAAAAAGTGGTTCAATTTATGTTTTACAAACGCTAAGCACACCTCGAAATTCTTAATACCATAAGGTTCACAATATTGACGGTAATTATCATTGCAATATCACAAAGAAAACTATTAATACGTCATAATAATAATCAGGATAAACTGATTTAACTGGAAGAACCTTCGGATGATTTTGCTTCAGTGAGGATCTGTGAGTGCAACATTCCAGTTTTGCTTCGCACCCAACATGCAAGAGGGAGTTTCTGTATCCAGCAATGGAGGCAGATACAATTTTGTGAAGTAGCATTTTGTAGATGTGATGTGTACAAATTTTTGCTCTCAGTATGAATAAAAATTAACTTCAAAGCTTCTGGCCGTCGTAAGAAAATTTTCCAACCGGACAAACATTAGAAAAATAAGTAAGGGTGGCCCCAGGAGCATTTCGTAAATTTTAATCTTAGTTTTCCAGGTCAGAAAAAGGATCTTCAGATGATTCAGATTATAAATAATATTTTGTCCCACTGGTAGCAGCAATTGAGCAAAGATCTGTGAAATGGCTCATTTTTTCAGAGGTGCTAGTTACAATTTAAATTTTACCCTATATCTATTTATAATGCAGTTGTAGTTAAAAACTTAGTAGTGGTATTAAATTTGGAGTATAAATAATTGATGTCCAACCCTAAAAATAATGTCAAGCAAGAATCACTTAATTCTCTATAACAAAGGGTGAAGTATTTTTGGCTCGTTGTGTAACAAAATTCCCTTAATGAATCACGTGCTTTCAACGAAACTATCCCATTTACTCATTATAACTTTCAGGTACCGAACTAACTAAATAAATTATATCGAGGCACGTAACGACGTTTTGGGGTCAAGGAGAAAGGATTCGTGTATTTTTTCTTTCGGACTCCATGTATACGACATTTTTCCCATATCGACGTAGAATAATATAGTCGTAAAAGGTGTTTTGGTGTTGTTTTCCATTTGATAATAAAAAAATATCCCTTTATATTTTCACATGACGAAGGTATTTGGTCTGTTATATAAAATAAATTATGGCAATTATTTAGTTTTGTTGCCATCGTCTAAATTGAGTTTATTGATTAGCGAGTCCTTATTTTATTCTGATCATTATATATAATTTATTTCATTATAAAGACATTATTTATTATTACTGTCACATCGGAATTGTCAAATTCAAAAATTAGAACGTAAAATAAAACCAAAAGTATATTTTCATATATGAGAATATAAACACATTTGGTGTGAGTTAAGGGATGAAGATTACTCAAAAGCAGTGCACAACCATAATCTAAGTGGCGCAGGTAAAAATATCTAATTCAAATACCGTGGAGTAGGTAGAATTCACTATCAACTGAAAGGTGTAAAATACAAAGTAATCGAAGTTGTTGTGATATTTTATTTTTCTTTTAGTAGGTTACTAACCCATAAAAACCAAGTTTTTATTTTACTCCCTTTTTTATTTTATCAGGTTTCGTGTCTACCAAATGCGTCGCACTCTCCTCATACAAATTACAGAATTGTATGAAAAAAACATTAAAAAATTTTAAAATCAAAATTATACTACAATTTAAAAAAAAAATTAACGAAAATTTGATAGATTTTCTATCAAATTTTCTGATCGTTGCTACGAGTTTTCTTGCAAAGTTTCAGCTCGATTGGATCATGGGAAAAGGATTAAAAATCGATCCAAAGATTTTGCGTTAAGACAGACGCCACGAGTTATATAAAGGGAGTAAAAATCCCAGTTGAAGGTCAAATACTGACTATCAAGTCGAGTCATAAACAACTTCTAGAGCTGGTAGGTATAATCTTTTGTTCGTATTTACCTACTATAAGCCACCGGAATAAATGAGTTTTTGCTTTCACTAAATAGGTAAGGGTTCAGTTAGTCTTCTGACAACTGTTGTTCCTAACTCCAAAATGGGAGTAAAAAATTGCATGTTCGTCATGTGAAGCTTTGAAAATTTAAACAAGTAAATAGTGCAAGGCGACACCGGAAAAATATTCAGTGTATATAGTGAAAACCAAGTACGGCAGTTTGAAATTGGTTTGCCAAATTCCATTCCGGAGATATGACCTTAAAATACGAACAGATGGCGGGACGCCCTTCAAACCCTGATGACAATATTTTAAAGGCAATATTGGAATAAAATCCACCCCAATTAACAAGACATAAAGCAAAACATTATTTTCGGTCACCTGGAGAAATTAGGGAAAGTCAGCAAGTTAAGTAGTATGGGTACCTGACAATTTCAGCGAATCTGCTCTCGCGGGTAAAAATCTAGCCTAAAACGGCAAGATTGGACAATAGACAAGTTTTCAACAGGCGATCTATGACAACATCGTTCGCAAGAGACAGTGGCTTGATAAAGAACAGCCATTCCTACCGAATACGAAGTAAAACATCCACGGAAAAATATTATGTTGTGTGTATGGTTGGATTGTATAATTCATCAAAAGTTGTTGAAGTCAAATTTAAAAGTGGATACATACAGCATCTACAAATTATGAAAGAAGAACTATATAAAAAGCCTCCTGCACTCTTCATTCGCATAAACGTATTATTTTGCGCAACTACACACATGAAGAGTGAGTCGAGAAAAAATTCTTGAGCTTGGGTATTTTACCATACCTATCTTGTTTCCCGGACCTTGACCCAACAGACTACCACCTTTAAAAGCAAAGACAGTGTTAAGTGACTTTATACATTTGATAAATTAATTTATCAGTGTTAAAGGAAACACATTCTTATTGTGCAGTTGCAATTTCAGAACAAGGTTCTGTGAATTATTAAACAATTTTTATTAATCAATTTGAAAAGACGTACAAAAAAAATCAAATTAAAGAAAAAATATTTAAATGCCACCAGGACCGGGACCACGGACCTCACATTCTATCCGGGAATGGCGCGTTATCGAATTTCGCCATGGCACTTTGGTAAAAAAAAAATTTCAACCTCATATGTAGTCTTTTTTTAATTGATTAACATTTTTATTCAATTTTTAAAGCAATCCACTTTTTATAATGCAATAAAATTACATAATCTATTGCATTATAAAAAGTGGATTGCTTTAAAAATGGAATAAAAATTGTTAATCAATTAAAAAGATACTACATATAAGGTTGAAAAATTTTCGTTAACTTACCAGAGTGCCATGGCGAAATTGGATAATGCGCCATTCCCGGATAGAATGTGAGGTCCGTGGTTCGAGTCCTGGTGGCATTTAAATATTTTTTCGTTAATTTTATTTTTTCTGTATGTCTTTTCTAATTGATTAAGAAAATTGTTTAATTAATCAGTAATTAATAAATCCGATATTAAATCCCAGCGTTTTCATTAATTCCTCCCGCAGCCACGACACGTGACAATAGTTTTAGGGTCTTTAAACTGTCTGCCTTTAAGACTAACGTACCAACCTTTGAAGGTTATCTCTTAGTAAATACTAGAATACAAAGGTAACTAAAATTCTCTTCCTACCCAAAGCTGAAACTAATAACAAACCAGTTGTCACCGAATGGTCTAGGATTTAAACATAATCAATTATTCACAACTACACGTGCCACTGTGCATCGAATCAGAATAGACTGTTATTGAGTTCTTAACTCTGTCGTATGCATAGAACAAACTTTGTCAACTATTGAATAAGCCAGAATCAACTTACTTTGGATCTTAACCCATTCACTCGTAAAATTGAAAAGGACATTTGATTCTAATCAAATTTCCCTTCAAATGGCCAGATGGTCCGCAAGCAGCTCCTTTATGCGACTATTTGAAGTGAATATTCTATGTATTTTAAATATTTATGAGAAATAGTCGAGCTACTTGCGGCGTATTTACAATGTTAGAAGCCAAGTACACAATCTATCCTACATTGTATATATTCCTGTCTTGTCACAACATCTATATTTTCAAAGAGTTAAGGTTGTTATTACGGTCGTTAGACATATTTAATTGTAAATAGTTGCGGCTATTTTATACGAACCGTATGTTTTTCCGAGAAACGATTCTCGACGTTTCGTTAAATGCTTAATAGAGGGAGGTAGAGGGTGGACTCTGCCCTCTGCCTCCGCGGGTAAAGGTCGTCCTCCTGATGACGTTGAATAAGCCTTCAACGAAACGTCGAGAATCGTTTATTGGAAAAACATACGGTTCGTATTAAATATCCGCAACTATTTACAGTTAAATATCTATATATTTAATTAAAAATCTTAATATAGTTATAGTCATTAATATTATAAATATAAATATTTAACAATTAAATGCTTTTATAGTGTTTGTTTACGCCGGCAATTATTATACTTCGATAGCTATATGTGGTTTTTGATCTTTTCTTTATTGATTTAAGATCGATCCAAGTAGAAAATCTACGACTTACCTTTATTCAAATGTGGGCCGTATTTCTCTGTATAAGAATTTGCTGTCCACCGTATTCCTTGCCCTTTTTGTCACTTTCATATTACGGAGATATTTTGAGTATATTTCAAAACGTTTCTCTCGTGTCTAAAATATGAATTCGCCGCACCAAATTGACATCTGTTCCTGCCCACCGTCGCCAGGGGCGCCATAGATTTCTACTCGTTCAAACATCTCAAACCAAGAAAGCAAATGTGTGTATGTGTAATGTGTTTCGTGTATATGTGTACTAAACGCCTAAACAGTGTTCAATGGTATATGATAATGACCATCAAATCACCAGACTCATGAAAAATGAGGGTAAATTGACTGAAATAAAGATTGAAGATGGATGTGGTAAATGGGAATGTCTCTAAGCAGACTGTATATTTAGGAATAGGAATGAAAAAAAAGTTTGATCATCTGCCGCAATGTTTTGTAGATTATTACAGTTATTGAATAACGACGACTGAAATCCAAGTTGACGTGAGACGGTGATATATTTTTTACTATACCTTTGCATCCGATAATGTGGGAAGTCGAAGATTATCAAATATATTATGATGAAGTTGCATATACTTATACAAATATATTATAATGACAACCCTCGTAACTTAGGGGGCATGACACTGGCTCTCAGACTGAGGGTTTTGGGTTCAATTCCCGATGAGGTCACAATTAATCTAAAAAATAAGATACCTCGTTTAACTATCGAGCTCTTACTAAGCCTAGCGAAAGATAAGCAAAGGAGAAGATCATGACGTTTATCGATTCGAGACAGCAAATTTTGGTCTACACAGCAAATTTAAAAATACTTCAATAATAATTTATTATTAGTTATTTAGACGATACTGATATTAATCAGAAAAATAACTCAAGATAGATTTTGCGATGACATCAGATAAAAATTGGCAAGTCTTGGAGAAAGTAGATCTAGCAGTAGAGACCAAACAAAGAAGTAAAAATCTAAGAACACTATTAGGTCACCCAATCCGTATTCCAAGACACATGATATTATTAATAATACACTTTGGTAAGCTAAATTATAAACTATGCCTTTGAAATATCTTGACTATCGATTCAAACATAGTTAGACAAAATTAAATTACGACGATGAGAAATAATCAAATTATATCCCAATTGTAATAATGTCGTTATCTGTCCGTCCGTACACCTATCTGTCTGTCTGTTCCCGTAACTTCATGTAACGTTTATAACTTCTGTATATAAAAAAAATATTAATTTTTTTGTTTGTTTTCTTCATTGTGGTAATTTTTTGTTTTCTTTATAGTTTTTTTTCTTTTTTATATATATTTTTTGTATAAATAAATAAATACTTATCCCTTGGCAATCGACACGTAAAAGTACCATCATTTTTGACGAGTTACAACTATAATAGTTAAAAATAATAAAAAAGTAGTATGCAGCCTGACAACATACACTACAATATACAACTGACACTATAGAAAATACTCGAAAGACATATTTAAAACTGAAATATATGACACGAATAAAACGAATAAAAAACTAGAAATACAAAAAAAACACTTTTATGGACACCAAAACAAACAGTAAATAATTCCTTAATTATTTAACGAACTAGCAGGCTGAAAAATTGAAAATAATTTTTAATAAACTGACACATTGACCTGTGAAATATGGTGATAATTATAGTATAAGCCCAATTATAATAATTTCATTGTCTGTCCGTCCGTCGTAACTCCGTGTAACGTCTGTTACATCTTTGTAGTATTTTTTTGTATTTTTTTATTTATAAATAAATAAATACTTTTCCTTTAGGAACCGACACGTAAAAATACTTTTTTGACTGGGTTTCAGCTAGTCCCAATACTAATTTTGTTGTCTATCTTTCTATAATTTCCTGTAACGTCGGTTACTTTTTTTATGATTTTTTTCATTTTATAAATAAATACTTATTCTTTAGGAATTGACATATAGAAGTACCATCATTTTTGACGGGTTACAGCAAGTTTATTTTATTTTTAATTATTCTTAAATAAAGTATTACTTAAAAGTAAAATGTACTCTTGCACACATCCATCGTTCACAAGTCTATACAAAATGGTGACAATTCCATTTCAGGGTTATTATTGTTCCTTTTTAACTGCGTCTTCTATTCGGTTCTGAAATTGAACTACCTGTAAACAATATCGCATTGTTGTTTGTTGATCCAATAGATGACTTGAATTATGTTTTGTTTTTGTTATCGTACCACGACTAAATCAATATATGGCTCATACGCTGAACACAATTACATGGCTTAGCTCCTTCAATGCTTATGCCTTTAGTAGCCCGATAGGTCAATCATCTCATAAATTGATAATCTCGCCATGCTTCGAAAATAGTTTTCACCGACCGCGCAATATTTCACGCAAGAATGCCATTTTCTCAGAATACTTAGTTGTTTTGTTAACTGGCACGTGTAACCGAAGAAACAAGTGCTGTTGACTGGTCGGAACAGGGGGAGAGGGATGAATATTTTTTCCACGTAGCATAAGTCGCGACCCAGCGATAACTACCCCGAGTCGGTGGACGGGACGGGCATCAATTAGGGGCGGGTGTGACGGGCCGGTTAATTGAAAAGGGATAAAGGAGGCGGACAGAGGTATGTCCGAATATATTTACATCTAGTTATTCCGATTTTTTCTAGATAAATACATATAAAAGGATTCGAAGACATTTGGATGTGTTTGAAAAAAGCGAAGCTTGTTTTCTTGTCGTATATTAATGTGATTAATAAATTACGAATATTTTTACTTGAAGAGACTTTAAAACAAACTTTATTCCCAGATAAAGAGAATCTTGTTTATTTTCTTCAAGAAGAGCAAAATGATTTTCTGTTGACATTATTAATACAATTAATAAAAATGTCATTTTTCCACCACTTAAATGCTGAAAATATCCACATATTTCAGGGCCAATTTTTACTAACAAATTAAAAATCAAAATTAAATTATTATCACTAAAATTTAAAAAAAATGGTTTATGGGAAATAAATTATAATTAATTACTTACTTTAAAAAAAATTAAAATATAACTATTTGTAAAAAGGACCCGGTTATTTAAAATATTTAATAAACTATTAACACTTGTTCTTATTTACAAAATTTCTAATTTGTAAAAAAGAAAGATTAACTATAATTCTGTTTATTTGTTGATTAAAATTTTCTGAATCCTTATAAATATTAAAAGAATTTTCTATTTTATACTATAAACTCCTAACTCCCCCCCCTTGTCTATGCCCCTTTTCACTAGGTACCCGAAGAAGCTTAAAAACACTGAAAGTAGTTAATTTATTAAATGCACGTAGCTTTGAGCTCCATTTCAAAACTATAATTAACTAAGCGTGAGCGTAATACAGTGAATAATTTGGTAAATATTAAAATAAACGTGCTTTACCACAAAATAATTGCTATGATCTTTAGGAATAACAAATAGAAAATTAACGCATAAACGATGTTCTAGGACAGGCTTCAATTACTAGCTGTGAATACGTGCGTTGCCATGGTTGCTAAAGGTTCCGCATTTTTCACGGCATATTTTAATAGAATATGTAAGGTAATATCAAACTCTGTTGATGAAATTTCATGCTTTGTATAGAACTTAATCAAGGCTCGTATTATGTTTTTAGTGAATGATATCGTATTTCCAGGATATTATTTTGACTTTTTCCGGGAACATTTCAAAGATTTTTGCTGAATATCAGATGGCTGGAAATTTATATTTTACACAGTTCCACGAAACGTAAACATGTGTTAATATATTTTTACTACGCTTTAAATATGATAGAGGGAAAATTATTCATGTAAATACGTGCACGAGTATAATTTATAAAAGTGAACCCAGGAACTGGCAAAAAAGGAACTTGACAAGAATTTTTTTTCACATCACTAAGAAGAAACATGGCTCGTTATGTATTTCGACATAACTTCGTCCTCGATTGTCCTTGCAGCAAGGCGTTCTTTGTTTTACATAATTTTTTTGGTCTAAAGATACAATTTTGGTCTAAGGATAGTCTCCATTTCTAGGAGGTTTCTATGACAATTGTTTATACTACTTTATGGACACTAGCTTTGAATAATATTTGCAAATTCATATTTAATTATTGGCATTTACGTCACAACTCCCCTCATCTTCCTTGCCATCTTCCCATTAGTTCAAAACACGTAGAAAAAGGGTGTTGTTAATTCGTCGACTTTGAAGTCATCCTCATCTTAAGAGGAAGAAAAAGATTGCGGTAGGTAAGTCAAGCTTCCTGTGCCCTCCCATCTTACATACAGTCCAGAATATTAATCCCGTTTGAGTAAACGGGATTAATATTCTATTTTACGTAAGAGTTTATGACAGCCAAGCATCATCGGATGATGTGAAAAGGGTGTTGCCAATTCTTTAACTTTAAGCTCATCGTCATCTCTATAAGAAGAAATAGATTCCCGCAGGTAAGTCTACATTCATGACCCATTTAGTAAATTATAGTCTACACTATTGTTCCCTTTTAATTGATCTAGCATTATTTTTTCACGAATCTTCTTAATCTTTTACAAATAAGATCCATTCTGTCCTCTCCACTATGATTCCAGTTTACCTTTGATTCTCTTTTATTTTTTTAAACGAGATCCTTTAATTTTTCGTTCGTTAAATTATTATTGTTAATACATATTTATACATACATTACTTTTTAATTCTGTGTGATATTATGTTCGTCTCTGTACTATTTCATATTCGTGTTTTTTTTTATTTGTACCGTTAATTTTTACTGTAAATTAATAAAACGAAAAGTAAAATAAAATAAAATGCATTATACCAGAAAAAAATATAAAAAATTAAAACAAGTACAAATAATGCAGTAGACTTGGGGAAGGCATATTTGTGGCAAACGCACATGCGTATGTACATACATATGATTAAGATAATATACAAGTAAAGGTGAATATAAGTTGATTTTAGAGTACAAAACTGTAGTAGAGAAGGGTCGTCAAATAAAGTGTCGTTTAAGGAAAGGTTGTTTTGTATATTATACATTATTTTTCCGTTACACAAAGGTACAGATGTACTGTTGCCATGAATACAAAAATGACATTATCATCAACCATTTTATATCCACTACTGGAGCCTTCATTTTTTTCTCGGCCTTGACCACGTCATCAGTCATACCGCACGCATTCCTCGACATCGAGTATTTAAATAGCGAAAATACCTATTCTTCTCAATGAAAAACACTCGGATATTTCAATAGTGACACACCTTCTTCCATACGTGTAACACTGAATGGAGTCAATGTTCGAGGTGGATCCAATTCTCAGACACGTACGTTTCGATGATTCTCTCAACAGTCAATTCTATACACTTGTAGAATTCATAAAATACACGAATCTAGGCCACACACACACACACACACACACACACACACAGTGACAAGTAATGCCACATAAGCAAATCGGGGCAAGAGCAAGACCCGCGCGGTCGGCAGATCATTGCACCATCAGCATTTCGGACGATTTCTTCACACTCGCATAGCCGCACTCCTTTGTTCGTAAATTATATAAAAAGAAGCACACGCCCTAGGCGGGCATGTCAGTCTGTCACCTACTTCCTCAAAGTAACGTAAATTATTATATGAATTAATAAAATTGTATTAGTAGTTTTGAAACCGATTGATGTAAAAGTATTTAACGTGGTTAATAATAGTAAGTTATTAAGTTTAATTAATAAATTATAAGTTATTTTTGTTGTCGTATAATAAAACCTCTTACAAGTTGGATGATTTATTAAAAAAACTTACAGTAGTTTTTAGGACTTTTGGTTTCAAAAACTTACAGCCAACTTTCCTCTTCGGGAAAACTTTTTTCTTTGAAGTTTAATCGTTTAATGGTATTTGCCTGTTTTTCCCCAGAACCACAGAGGAAAACCTCTTTCACGTATAACGCTGTAATTCTCATAAAATTGTGATTTATTCAAAGTTATAAATCCGCATAACAATTATTAACAACCGTGGGAATATTATTTTTATAAATTTAATAAAATAATATATCATTTGTGTTACAACTTTTAAGAAAAAAGTTTCTTGATAATAAAAATAAATTTAAACTATCAATTTGAAAAATTGAAGACAGTAATTCCTAAAAAAAATTTAACTAAAGCAATATCGCAGTGGAATTCTGGTACCAACACTGATATATTGATGTTTAGGAAACGTTAATATTTCGTGGAATAAAATAAAGGTGGTGTTTGTGTTTTTTTTTCTGACTGGAGATATGCTCCGGGAGCAAGTGAAGATGTAGAAATAACAAGTAAAATAAGAAACAAATAACCTTTGCTGGTGCACAGCGCATCCACATTGGTTAACCCGATGCAATAGTGGAGATCCGTCTGTCACCTAACATGAATTCCTTTGTTTCTGTTCATCAACTGGAAACAACTGTTTGTTACGCAAACGTAAACATAAACACTAAAACTGTCTTCTAGCAGGTACACGATGTAAGTACAGATAAATACTGCCATATCAGTGATATCTGGAGCTAGCAAAAGTACAAAAGTAGACTGAATGTAGTGGAAATGTGATCTGATGATTAGCGAGCTCAGTCAACATATATTATCAACCGTGAGTCTGATCCGAATGAAACGAGTGCTGAACGATACCTTACTAGCTCTCATGTACCACAAGACACACGATAGATAAATTTTGTGAGATTTTAACTAAATAAATCTAAATGTTGAAGTACATATTTGGCCAATATGTATGACCAAAAATCGAAGCTTGATAGAGTAGAGGTTATGTGATCCAGTGGTCTGTCGTTCGAGCCCTATTCTAAAACGTCAGCAAACTTGTCCTTTTTTCATAGCACAAGCGTTTAGCTTAGTTTGAAAATAGTAATAATATTGATGTGATACGCATTCCGCGTTTACATCTCAATTTTAATTTATTTATATTTATTTTTATTAGAAAAAAATATTATTTTATTTTAAATTTAAATAAATACCGAAAGATCTCTAAAAATAAAATTATTCTTAAAAAATCTTTGCAATCGGTAGAAAAATCCAGAATCTCCCGACATATGAATAAAAAGCATGCGACCGAACCTAAATGCTCGGCTAGTATAGGTCTCTTCATATAAGCTTGCAATTGAGCTAGTGTGGGTAATACGCATTGCATTGTTAATTTACGGTTATGCCCCTCTCGTATCGTATTACGTATTTTGCACTGTACCCACACTAACTCAATTGCAAGCTTATTTGAAAAGACGTATACTGTAGTGCTTAGTGATGCTACGGATATGAAATCAACAAGTACCAAGTTTTAAAAGACATATTCATTTAAACCTATATTTATTAACATATTTTTTGATGTTTTGTATAGAAAGAAAGAAAAAAATAAAAAATAAAATTTAACTCCATTGTAATTTAAGGGTACATTTTACTATTTTTATTCATAGTTTAAGTAAAGTATTGGTTTATTTTTAATAAAGGTTTATACTAAACTTAACCGTATTTGTCCAGAAAATACATTCAAGATTTTAAACTGTTACCCAAAGGAATATTACCAGTATGAAAATAATTTTCAATAAAACATCTTGTTGATCTCTTTTTTTTTTGTTATAAATATTAGAAAAAAATCTTTAATTGTGCGCTTCACAGACAACTGTAACGCAACTATTGAAATAAAATAAAATGTGCCAAGAAAGAAAAAATATGAACGTATTTTTAATTTTACTTTACGAATTATTTGATTTTGTTTTCTAATCACGTAAATATGCCGTTCGCGCAAGGAAACAGAAAACCTCTTAATTCTTAATGCGTACTGAAAACGCTCAAAAATTCGTAATGTAATATTATTTTCCATATTATTTTTATTTTGCGTCAAAAAGAAATGAAAAATGCTTCGCCGTTCCTTAATTCCAGATGACAATTAAATATGACAAAAGGTGTTGGTCCATTAAAAGGTTTCTGTTGTTAGAAAATTACCTGTATTTTTTATTTATGATCATAATATAGGTACTTTTCGGTATTGTTTATTATGTTTTCAAGGTTTTTTTTAATAGAAAAACAAAATGGAAATAACTGATTTATTTCTTTCTTTATCATAAGTGAATATATAAAAGAAATATCAAAATTGTGTAACGAGGCTAAAAAGAATTATGCACTTCTGTCAAGTGACAGTTGTTTGAAGTTGGAATAACACTCTCGAAGGATCTATAATTATCTACAGCTTTCGAGAGAAGTCTAAAGCTCTCCAGAAACACCATTCACGAGAACTTTCCAGTAAGCACTAGAAAAGTCTAGTAAATACTAGAGAATTCTCGAGGATTCGAAAATCCAACGTGATCGGGTATAAATAAACAGATAAAGGCCGGAGAAAGCCAATGTTATTCTGAATTTTCTTACGACGTGGCTCTAGTGGCGAATCACAAAGCGAATACAGTGTTACCTACAGGAGTGTGAACTAAGCAACAGATAATTAAGTGAAGTGCTTGCTTTTGTGCGAAATTTGAGTAGAGACTTCTCGAAAGTTTTACCCAATGAATTTAACGATTTATAAATGAGTGATATATTACAAAGTAGTGTGATTTAAAGAATTGCGTTTAAGTGCGTTGCGGTATTAAGTGACTTTTGCATTGAATATTTATTAATCAGTAAGAATTAAAACAGGGTCGCTCAGGTGGTTAGGGCATGTTAAGCGAATTAATAAGGAAATAATGTTAAGAAAGATATAAAATGCAAGTATTGACGGCGCCAGAAAGAGAGGGCGACCGCTTAAGACGTGGCATGACCAGATTAACCAGATACAACCGGCGAGCTTGCACACGAAGATTGTGTGTGAGGTGAGAGTGTATGTCAGGGCAGAAGAGTGTTGCGTTTTATCCTCTCTGCCTACCCCTACGGGGAAACTGCGTGATGGTAAGTAAGTAAGTAATAAATCTGTAATTAGTTTCCAGCGTTTTCATTAATTCCTGCCGTAGCCACGACACGTGACAATATATTATAGATATATTTATACGGGCGAAAGAAATGAATGTCTTTTGATTATTTATAGGGCTAACAACCTATCACATGGCTGGTTTAATTGATAATTTAACTTAAT
Organism: Agrypnia vestita; assembly: GCA_016648135.1. Taxonomy (NCBI): domain Eukaryota; kingdom Metazoa; phylum Arthropoda; class Insecta; order Trichoptera; family Phryganeidae; genus Agrypnia; species Agrypnia vestita. The sequence goes on from JADDOH010002360.1 coordinate 43,083, forward strand.
GTAACGTTCACCAATTTCATTCACGATTGACCACCACACATATGTTTTAGAAGTTGTTTACATATACGTTATTATTTTTTAAATTAAATAGAGAAGCGGACACGAAATATATATCACATCAATATTCTTACTATTTTCAAACTAAGCTCTTCGCTTCTCCTATGGAAATAGGACTTACTTGCTGATATCATGGAATGGCGCTCGAACCACCAACCATCGATCACTGGATCACTGGGGAAGCATCATGACCACCACACCAACAAGCTTCTCTGATTACCCAACATATTTCACTCAAACTTACGCTAACGCCATCTGTGGTTAAAATTTTCCATCCCCATAAACCAGTATATAGACGAAGCAATATTATTTTTTATGTTGATACGACATTCATTCAAATTAATATCATATACACGAGAATACGTCTGAATTATTTCAATTTTTGACAACTTTTTTGCAATGTTTTTTTTTATATTTACAATATTTTAAGAAAGTTCAATATTTTCAAGAACATAATTACTGTATTTTCGTCCCCATAAGGATCGTAATAATTCAAGATAATATATTACAGATGTTTCACAAAGACCAAGCTATATTTGGTGTTTATATCTACATTTCCATATGAATGGATTCATCTCTTTGAGACATTTGCAATAGAGCTGATTAATCCCCTCTGGGAGCGAAAGTCCAGTCATTGTTTTCTCGAAAAATTTGAATTTTCTGAATAAAATAAATTTCTTTGCAGCATTTTTATTCAAATTGAATAATTCACAATGCAGAGAAAAAAGTCACCAAGTTTCAAATTGGACTTTCTTCATTTCCTCGAGAAGAGATTTTCCTCTTTAAATCTAGTCATGGAATATTTAACTATACACATTTAATGTGAACTATGCTGGAGCCTGCTTAATGCGACGACGTGGAGATAGCAGCTTAAATACAACAAGAGTTACAAAACACTCATTCACTATGGGTGGCTGCTTTAAAAAACCATGGCCTACGTATTAGCAGAAGCAAACTGCAATGATCTATTGCTCAGAATACTAGACTGTAAAGAAGGTACACGAGCAATAACTGTATGGAATTCATACCACAATGCATAAAACCACCAACTTAGGCCACACACACTTACAGTGGCAAGGAATGTCACATAAGCAAATCGGGGCACGAGCAAGACACGCGCGGACGGCAGGTCACTGCACCATCAACATTAAAGACGATTTCTTCACAATCACATAAAAGACTCTATTAGTAAATTATATAAAAAGAGCGAAAAACGCCCGAGGCGAGCATTTTAGTCCTTCGTAAACCTCCGGCGGGTGGCCGGAGGCTATGGCCCTTAGAGTATATATCATTGTCTTTATAATCATACTTATGTATATATTGTACTTGTTTTATCGAGATAATAAATCATCAAATATTCTACGCCTTTGGAGCGTTTCCGTAGCTTGATGGTGGTGACTCGTAAAAGCATTTTCTCCTAATCATTTCTAAACCCCCAAAACTCCATACCGGTGAAACGAAGATGCCCATATGGTTTGAGGGTTACGAGGCTTAACAGAATGAGAAATGAGCATATCAGGGGTAACTTAAGAATAGCGCCTCTTACTGAAAAGGTGAACGAATCGAGACTGAAATTATACGGCATTTTATGAGAATTTGGCTCGTAAACTGACATTTTCAATCACGAATAACTTTACGATGCAGACACAAATCGATGATGTTTTAGATCGTTATTTTGACAAACGCCTTGCATGACATCTATCATCTATTTATTTCGATCACCTATTACCGCTAAGCCATTTATAAGAAAACGGTAGAAGCAAAATTGAACATCTAATCGAACTTAATAAAACTTAAGCGAAATACATGCTCATTATCAAATATAACTATGGAAGTTTTTGTTTTGCTAGAAATTAATCAGAGAAGTTACAAAGCATTTTATTTAAGTAGATATAATGCAGCCCAAGGGCTGCAATGAAAATAAAGTTGAGATCCTACTGTTGAAATCAAATTCCGCATTGAAAAAACTCACGAAACCTTAATCCATATGGAAAAATATGTTTCATTATTCATTTTCACAACCTTGTATTATGAATGCGAATGGTTATAATTACGTAATACGTAATTAAAAAAGCTATTTTATTTATTTTTCACGGAAAAATAACAATAAGTAAATAGGTCAGATCATCTTCAGAATTAACAAGTTATGTATTCTGTATGACAATGGTAGAGGTCATGCAGTGCACACCGCACTCAAAATAAAAGAGACAAAGAAAGTAGCTCATTGGTTTTGTGGTTAGGACTCTCGCCTCGTGATCCAAAGGTCGCACGTTTGAACCTTACTCCAGACCAGCAAATTAGTCTTATTTTCATAGCACAAGTCAAATCAATATTCTCACAAAAATTGTGAGAATATTGATTTGACACGTATTCCGTGTTTACATCTGTATTTAAGAAAATTGAGGTAAAGGTCGATCCAGCCCCATGTTGAGTAGTGTAGTGGAGAAGAAGAAGGAGAAGGAGAAGCAGATTTTTTGTATTTTCTCAAACAACCTCAATGGTATTGCTGTCTTTGCTTTTAAGCCACTCGTATGTAAGTTTTATATTACTACATGAACTAATACGGTAACAAAGTCTGGTAAAAAAACCCTCCACACTTTCCTATCATTGTCATTATTTTTTTAAGTTTATTTATTAATTAACGTCCTATAGGACTTTTACAACAGATAGGCAAAGGTAAAGTGTAAATTAACAGAATATATAGTTTAGGGAAAAAAAATAATAACATGTAAACATAATAATGACATAAAGTGGAAAGAAAATATTTAAAATACAGATACAAACATATAAATATAAATATAATAAAAGTAAAAAGCAAGTACATAAAAAGCAGAAGCATAAGAAAAACATAATATAATAGAAATTCAAAAACAAAAAAAGTAATAATGTAGATTGTAAAGATATAGCACATGCTTTGAAAGTCATAATATAATAAAAAATATACATACAAATATAAATCAATTATTTAAGTTCAATTCGACAAATACTAGTAATCTATCAATACACCTTTTAATATATGTTTGAATTATATTGACATATTATACCCACGTCTTTTTAGGTCTTCCCTTCGGTCTTCATCTTGAGGGATTTACATTGCATCCTACCGCTTGCTTTCAATCTCCACAGGATATTTGGGATACACCTTTTCGAAATACCAGTACCTTAACCTGCGCCATTCTCCTGTCAGAATAAAAATAAAAATAAATTAAGATGAAGATCAAAGTAGAAAAAATTCTAGTCTGCGGATAAAAGAAACATAAAATTCTTCATCACTTCTGCCATCAATAAAAGTGCCTTTGAACTATATCCAACATTAAATCCACCAGGCAAATTGATTTTTTCAATACGTAATTACCCCTTGCGTGCCAGAAATGATTTATATTTGGCTAAATTAATACCGGCTTCAAACAGCTTGGCGACATGTGGTATGCACACGATACAAATTGCTACGTCCTGGTGCCTAGATCGTGATATGTTACCATCAAGAACACATTGTTATGCCGAGACATTTGGTAACAATTTGTAAGGAAACGTTATTGCATTACGAACCAAAATAATGATTATTGTGGAAACTTTGTCACAAGTAATGCATATTGTTTTATAGTTTATCCCCCAGAGAAATAGACTTTCATTGTACATCATTAAAAAACGATATTACTCTATAAAAAACGAATTTATTTATTTATTTATTTATGTAATGTTTATGGAAGACCAACAGCACAAAAAAAAAGCATAGAAAACATTGATACAATATAGATGGCCAATTACAGGTCTCCACATTTAGAAATATATTAATTAGATAGAAAGAAAGAATAAAAAATTTAAGGAAACAGAAATATGTCAGTAATGATAAACATTTATGATATACTAAGGCATATTAATTATATAGAAAGAAAGAATAAAAAAAATTTAAACAAACAGAAATATGTCAGTAATGATAAATATTTATGATATACTAAGGCATATTAATTATATAGAAAGAAAGAATAAAAAATTTAAACAAACAGAAATATGTCAGTAATGATAAACATTTATGATATACTAAGGATATTTATATTCTTCAGGAACTATTAAATAAAGAGATGCTCTCCATAACTTGCAATAAAAAACACCTTATTACTTATCAAGTCATCAATAATTTGGATTAATAGTGTTACAAATGACATGTTATAACCTAGATGCGTAATGAAAAATAAATACACAAAACAATTAAATCCCGAAAATATCATTATTTTTGGCTATTTTTTGAGACCTTTAGAGAAATACACAATCCAGCATCATTAAATCAAGGCAAAATTGCAAGCAAAAGTCCTGAAAAACGAAGGACAAAAATGGTTTGGAAAATCCACGATCCAACAATTGAAGCTGCTACCAATAAAATTACAGTCAACATGATTGCTAACATTCAATATCCGGATAGCACTCGAAGAACAAGAAGAATTTTGAGTAGCTTGTTGTCTTGTGGTTAGGACACTCGCCTCGTGAACCAAACCTCACTCCAGACTAGTTAGTTCTTCCTATTTTCACTGCACGAGCGTTAAGCTTAGTTTGAAAATAGTTGTATATTGATGGGACACGTATTCCGTGTTCGCATCTCTATTTTTTTTAAAAAAAGATTTATTAATTTAGCAATCAAAATAATATTTCCAACTCCATGGGCTTTCGATCAATCTGTCCCGTTGAAAACAGACATTGCGGCCATTCGTATAGATTAAGTGAAATATCTTTATCAAGGTTTTCGTGGGGATATATTTTTATAGGATTATTATTTACAAATACTCGCACTACTTACAGTGCTTTAAAAATATATTATTCGTTTATAATTAATATAGTAACGGGATCGTGACTGTGAGAGGTAAACGAAACACTCAAAACAATTAAAACATTTATTTAATACACAAAGTCACTGGACACAAATTTATTCGGAGTACCGTTCATTGATTCACACTAGAATATTCCACACATGTACTTCTTTAATGCGCTGCACTCGTGTCTACCGCAAGATCATTCCGCTCAAGTTCGCACTAGTGATTCGCACGTAAATATCCCCTCTGATCTTATCTCTGGTAAAACGCCTTTCTATACCTTTTTGTACTTGTCAAAATAACTCTCGCGAATGCCCGTCACCGTTTATATACACAAATATTGGTTTTGTAATACAACGAGAATTTTCAACAGTTTCTCCTTATTTCTAATGATTATGATTTCTTCTTAATAGTTTGAATGTTCGAGAGATTTTGATAATGTGTACTTACCATTATTTTAGACTCTCGTGACAAAATATTTTGCCTTGCTTACAAGCTTAAAGCAGATTCGAATAAAGAAAGAATTCCTAAAAAAACTTCACCTTCATAATCTTTTTATTAAGTAATACGGAATGCGGAAATGTTAAACTCGTGTTGTCTTCTTCATTATATTTTCAAGTTTAAATAAAAATACGAGACCCTCATCTCAAGGGGCCAAGGAGCTCCACCCTTAATTTTTTCAAGAGGCTCGCAAACATCCCTAGAATGCTGTCGAGTCAAGGGATGGTTATTAAGTTTGAAGACGCAATTTACCTCGTCGTATGGAGGCAAGACTCCGAAACTACCCTCGGGGTGCAAGTGAAATATTTTTTTCATTAACTAAAATAATAGGTATTTCATTAGGTACATTAACGAGGCACGTGCGGGGACGGGACGTGGAAAACATTTTAAATTAGTCCTCGCGCGTGACCACGTGGTCCCGCGACGGGACGGCGGGGGATGAAAAATTCCGCCCTTATAGTACAGCTTACATATCTCACGGTCATAAATTCGAGAGGGCACTCCAATTTCAAACGCCATCTGGCGCGTCTTGTGTAAATTTTGGCTACGTTTCCCTCCGCGCATCAATCCAATCTTGTCTCACAGCTGCCGGCCGGACCGAAAATAATTTATAAGGTGGTCTCTCTTGTCTGGGGTTGCGTTTTTATTTTTCTAGAATTTTTTATGGTGTCTGAACGTCACTGGCGTGCCCAAGGCGGATTGTGTGAGAGATTTACAATCTTAGTTGAATTTTAATTTTACCATGCAACGAAATATTTTTAAGCCGTGAAGTCAAGATTCACACAGAAAAAGCAAAGATAGCGGTTTTTGCCAGTGATAATTAATCAACAGAAATTCTTATAGACGATGACATCGAGCTTAAAAATGGTGTTATGAAATTTGCATATACCTCGGGCGCTGTTCCAGTTTTTTGAATATTTTTAAAAATTACTTTAATATGCTAATTGTTTCATTTTCTCTTTTTCATAAAAGAAAAACACAAATTTGTACTTTGGTACTGTTTTAATGTATAAATATCAATATTGATGACCCAAGATTGTGTAATCAATTTATTAAAAATTCAGAACTCTCGATTTATTGCATGAATATAAGATGCATAAGAAAAAATTTTGATGCCACCCTAGCTATTCTCGACTCCATACAACATAAATTCAATATCCTTGTCTTTGGAGAGGCATGGCTTAAAGATGTAGCTAGAATCCCGAGTATTACATGATATTCGTCTCACTGTTCCAACAAAAACTATTTGCAGAATGATGGAGTTGTTGTGTGTATTCGAAATGATATAGTAGCGTCTGTTGAAGAGTTAGTCATTCCACACGCAAATTGCCTGAAAATACAACTACCTAACAAATTCTGCTTAATAGCTATATACAGATCGCCTTCACAATCGCACATTGATGTGTTCCTTGACCACTTAAATAAAATACTCTATTCTGTAATAACACATAACAATGAAGTGATACTATGTGGTGATATAAATGTTAACATTCTGGATACTAATAATTGTAATACTAATCAATATCTTTCACTTATGACGTATCATGGTTTAAAACCAATCATTACCTCACCTACTAGAGTATCAGAAAATACTGAAAGCTGTATTGATCATATCATGCTCAAATCTAAATTGGGTGCTCAGGGTGCTGTTTTTAGAACTACAATAACAGACCATTTTGCAACTCTATTGAAATATCCTACACTTTCAGTCAAAAAAACTTCATCGTAAAGATGGAAAGTTTAAATTAATTTTGGATGATGATCTTCTAAAATCCGAATTGAAAGAAGAAACATGGAGTACAGTTTTGTCTATGAATGATGTCAATATTGCTACTGATAATTTTATAATGTGTTTAAGTAGACACATATATCGCTGCACGTCAACAAAGAAAATACATTGGGGAAAAATATATTTAAAGCCATGGATAACTTCCGGAATTGTTGAATGTCTTATAAAACGTGACAAAATTCACAAAAATTGCCGTAGAGAGCCTAATAATATTGAGATGATTGCATATTACAAAAGAATTGGTGCACAAAAATTATAAAGACTACCAAACAGTCATACTACAGAGAGAAACTCAGTGAAGTCAGTGGAAACACAAAACAACAGTGGAAAATTATAAAAGAAGCATTGGATCTACAGAAGGAGCCTGAAGTTATAAATAGATTGAACATTAACAATAATACTGTCTTTACAAATGATAATCCAAGTCGTATTACTAACCATGTGAATAATTATTTTAGTAACATAGGCCACAAATTTGCAGATCTCTTGTGCAGTTCAAACAATACCAGTGAAGACTATCTAACTAAAAATTTTAAGTCAATGCATCCCACACAAGATTTTTCCTTTATACTTAACCCTACAAACGACACAGAAGTTTTAAAAGTGATTAATAATCTCAAATCGGGTTATTCAAGTGGAAGTGATGGTGTAAGTGCAATGGAATATAAAAATCATCGCTCGCAACTGGTTACACCTATAACACATATTGTAAATATTAGTTTTAACGAAGGTGTGTTTCCTAATCATTGTAAAAATGCCAAAGTTATACCCATATTTAAAGGAGGAGATAATTTAGAAATTAACAATTATAGACCAATTAGCCTTCTCAATACCTTATCCAAAATAATAGAGAAATTAGCCAAGATAAGATTGATGAATTATTTACATAAATATGAAATTCTCTCAGAAAATCAATTTGGCTTCAGAGAGAACTTAAGTACAAGTGACGCGGCATTAAAAGTTGTAAACACAGTTGTAGAAACATTGGATGCGGGTCGTAAGACATTGGCAGTTTTTTTAGATGTGTCCAAGGCCTTTGATACTGTATTCCATGGTATACTCCTTAAAAAGCTCGGTTCACTGGGTATTTTAAATAAGACACTAAACTGCTTTAGAACATACCTTAAACATAGAACGCAAATAGTAACAATAAAGGAACATGTTAGTTCAAACAATACAGTTTTATATGGTGTACCACAGGGTAGTGTACTGGGACCTATTTTATTCTTATTATATATTAATGACTTATGTAAAGTAAAATTTTCTGGTATTTCTGTGGCATTTGCAGATGACACAGTCTTGGTATTTAGTGGTGATACTTGGGAAGAAACCTATGCTAAAAGCAATGAAGGTTTGTTGACTGTAAAAAGATGGCTTGATAATAATCTTCTTACACTTAATTCTCAAAAAACCAAATATATTACTTTCAGTATTTCCTCTAAAAACCAACCTTCATTAGACCATGATCTGACATTACATACCTGTGTACAGGAATGCAATTGTCAATCTTTGGAAAGAGTAGACAACATCAAGTACCTTGGAATAATTATTGATAAACACCTGAAGTGGAACAACCATATTACTATGTTAACAAATAAAATTAGAAAACTTACATATATTTTCAAGGAATTACGGAACATACTGGACAAAGACACTTTAAAAACTGTATATTATGCTATTGTACAATCATTACTAACCTATAATATTATTTGCTGGGGAAACTGCTATAAGACCACCCTAGAGTCTTTACATAATGCACAAAAATTAATCTTAAAAATCATGTTTAAAAAAAGTTTTTTATACTCCTCACAACTTTTATTCAGCGAAAATAAAATAATGACTGTCAGCCAGCTTGCCATTATTCAAACTCTGTGAAAATTCTATAAAATCAAAATTATTATTAAACGAACCCAGCAAATGCACCATACTAGAATGTCCACTTCTTTAATGTATCAGCCAATAAGTGCCAAGACAGTGTTTGGACAAAGAAGTTTTTTTACAAGGCTCCTTTGTTCTTCAATGCTCTTCCCGAAAATATTAGGAGTGCAAACACTCTGTCACTATTAAAAAAAATGGTTAAGGGTGATATCCAAATGTCTTTGGTGTCCATTCTGTCATAGTCAGTGTGGACACCCTACTCTTAACTTTTTACACAACACTATTGGAGAAGACATTATTGTCATCTGCATTTGCACAAATACCCAATTGCCGAAAACAGGTCATAATTTATTGCTCATTAAACTTCATTTCTTATCACTATTTAATATACACACACATTCATTTAATTCTCTTATATAGGTACATACCTAAATATACTTTTAACTGTGCTATTATATTTACATTTTGTTACTATCCATGCATATGATTTTTATATATATTACTCTACTTTCACTATTGCTTTTGTATTTTACAGTATATTCTGTTCTTATTATCCACATTTTATATTTATATACTCAATTAATTAATTAATTAATTTTATAGTTATATAGTATTTTGTTGTATATCTTTATTATTTTTTGTTCTAACTATATTGTTCAGCTGCTCATCTCGGCACAGGTTCTTCCTAGTGAGATGAGCGGCTCCATCTCCTGTCATGTAACAAGATGAAGATAAATAAATAAATAAAAAATAAAATACTAGATTTTTATCCATTGCTCGAGAGTTGTAATTGATGGAAATTCTAGTTTGTGTTGTATAAAAGAATGCGCATGAGTATTTTGCCTTGCTATGTTTCAACGCATGGTATACAACACAAAACATGTTTTTGGGTATACCAAAAATCTGTAACTTTTAACGCGCGTACAAAAGTACAAGCAATGATTTTTTTTGAAGAAGAAGAAATCTCGAAAGAGAAAATTTGCACAGACTATTCTGTCAGATATATTTTTTTTATATTTTATTATTTTTTTTTATTTACGCTTCAACAGGCCAAGAGGCCCAATTACAGAAGCGAAACACATCACAAAACACCCAGGCTTGAGTAAATCACATAGATTAATTGTGACCTCACCGGGAATCGAACCCGGAACCCTTGCTGTGAGAAGCCAGAGTCATGTCCACCGGGCTACGAGGGCCACCGTATAGATATTCTATACTAAAAATCACCTTGTTATGTAATTTTTAATAAAAATTTAATTGTCAATAAATAATTCAGCCGTCGTACATTTTGCTAAAATTTGTTTTACATTTTCTTTAAACAGGGCATCCCAAGATCTGCAGTCCAAACAAAGCCTACGCTTAAAAGTAAATAATGTCGTAAACAAAAGATTGGTACCTCATGTACAACGTAGTCATTTTATCGCAGTAAATATATACCGAATATATACCACAGCACTATATTGTTTTCAAAAATTTTAAAAAGTTCTAAATCGTTGAATTTCGGATAATCCTGTAGCTTAGCCGGTCGCTAGTGATTCTATCCTTAAGCTCCATTTAGACTAATGTCTCTGAAACACTCTGTTTATGGCCACATATGAACTATTAATTCCTTAAATTTACAAAAAATTAAACCATACTAATTGCAGTGGAAATGCACGCGATCAGGCTCATATTAAGAAAATCTATTTACGATACAATAAATGAAAAAAACAGTAGCGAAGTTGATGTGTTTACACTGTGGTGGTCAAGAGCTACCACGCACTCTAGACGTAAATGCAGCATTTACGTCTAGAGCATTTCGTCTAGATAGCATTACGTCTAGAGCATTTACGTCTAGACCATTTCGGCCAGTCATCTTCACCTTTTACCTCCGCGGGTACAGGTCATCCTCCTGATGACGTTGAATAAGAATTCGATGAAACGTCGAGAATCGTCTCTAGAAAAATCATACGGTTCGTATAAAATATCCGCAACCACTTATATTTAAATATATCTAACGACCGTTATGACAACTCTTTAATCTTCAAGATCCTGCCAGTGATCGTTGTACCATATGCACTCTAATATTCCTGGTAGGAAATTAATATGTTAAGATTATTTGAATATAAATACCTCAATATCAAAAATTGAGAAATATGCACACTCTTTTCTGCCCTGATTACAAATATTTATACACGTGACATCAAACACTGAACACGTAAGGATTCTCCCGGTCGGATAAGAATTCTTCTCCCGTCACATGGTACTACCGCGTTGGGGGATGTTCAGTACAGCAATCAACCCACCAAAATACCCTACTTAATTTTTACCCTAATAATTTGTTGTTTTGTCGCGTGCAAGATTAATATTTTGTTTAAAGTTATCCATTAATAAAAACAAATCTACACTTAAAATATTTTTCTATTTAATTAAAATTAATTTGTGATGAAGGGGCAATTTCTGAAATAATTATGAGGAGGACATTAACTTGGCGCCCGTCACGTGGTCGTAGTTTATATGACACTTTACACATTTAATTAAAAACTAGCTGAAAAGGTAACGTCGGGGGTGGCGAGGAGAGGAAGGGATTCAAATTACGTAACGTGACTCATCCTCGAGGGATGACGTCATGAGGGTTTGTTTTTATACTCTTTAATTAATAACGGTTAGCGCGGTTATTACTGCGAAAATTTTAATAAATTAATGTAAAAATCCATTCATCTCTGAATTCTGACGAAGAAAAAATGGTCGAAAATCCAAATAACAGACATAAAATATTTTAGAAAAGTAATGGAGATGACGTGAAGGGATGGTTAACATAGAGGATCTTGGGATGAGCTCACTGCGACTCCATAAAAAAGTATTGCAGCTAATTTGAAGAAAAACTGAGGGATCACTGAGAATTTAAAAGGATGGTGGGTGATAGATCGATCTTCAATAAGATGACACAACAAAATCAAAGACATGAACGCAACCTCAATACTCATTGCTTTAAATAATTTCCAGGATGGTGGAAAGCGGAGGAGAGCAGTTCGTGCAGCAGAAACAGAAGAAAGGATAACTATGTTCAATCATGAGATCATTGACTAAAAGATACAAATTACGCGATGGAACCGGGGATAGAAGCAAATACAGTGCCAGGTCAGGTTATTGGAGAGTCAAGCAGATAAGAGGGACTCATAATACACCCGGGCCATTCTATGAAAAATAGCTCCCACATCCTACACTTTCGCTACCCATGTTGGACAATTTTATATTCCTTAAGTGTCTGTGCTCACATATGAGTGCGAGTGGAACGAGAAGGCGTCCACACAAAACCTTTACCCCGTCTCCGCGGTGCAGGGATAAATATCGAATGGAACCTACTTTAGTATTCATTGAGTGGAAATTAGAAGTTAAATACATATATGCATGAAATGCCACAGTTGCAGTAGCGCAGTACCACTGTCTGCGTTCTGTGCCGCATGTCACAGAATATGAATGATGAAGGCATTGGCTTCACTGGCTGATCTCTAGGAACTATGGTCATAAAATACATCCCTTAAACTCTGCCACTGATTCTTGTCTTACGCAATTCTCTTCCATGCAAGTCAAACATTTCCCTTGACAATTAAATGTTTAATATGTGATTAGTTTCTACCTCTACCACCAGACCATGCAAGATTCCCCAGATGTATCTCTCATACATAAGCTAGCAGAATTCCACTTCATCTCGACAACTCAACGAGCTAGAGGATATCCAAAGATCTTTATGAATTCAGATCAGTGGGAACCGCATGTAACAAAGATAAACGAAGTAACAATGAGAGTGATAATAGAGATCAAGAGAATACTTATATCTAGCACCTTTACGTTGACAATTAAAAATAGACTATAAAATAAAATAAAATTATACAAAATAAAATAAAAACTCCTTCCAATTTTGCTGCTGAATTTTAATATTCTCGGATATTTACATGTCTTATTTTTAGGAAGTCATTTTTTATGACAAAAAAGTCAGACCATTAAACTTTGAACGAGATTTCAATTTAATTTCATACGTTGTCTTGCCTTTCACAAATTCAAACGGTAAACTTTTCCGGACTTTCTTATTCAACAAGGATCTTGAGGGGTTACGGAAGGGTTGGAAAATCTGAAAAATGCCTCGAGCAGCGACCCTTACTTGAAAAGGTAAATAGTTGAATAAAACGTCATGTGTAGCCTTCCACCCTTCCGTAAACAGCACAACAAGGGTGATTAATTTGGATTATTTTTTGTAACGTTTCTATTAATATTCTTGGGACAAACTTCAGAAGCCTTTTTTCAAATGAAATTTAGTCTGATATATTCCATAGCATGAATGATAATCAACATTTTTTTTAGAGTAGTTTTCATCTTCTTTTTAACTTTTTAGCCTGTTGTGTCCATTGCTGGATATAGCTTCTCTCTTTGCATTTCACGAAACCCAGTTTTGTGCAGCTTGTAGAGTGTTTTTATATCTATTTTCACCACTGTAGATAAAATAGAAGGGCTCACTGCAAAGGGTTGTATGTGTGCAGTGTTTATGCATGTGCAAAGGGAAACCACTTACAATAACCGGGTATACTTCGGTGTTCAATATACGTGAGTTTGTATATTGCAGTGTATGCAAAGGCAATCCGTTGTAAGCAGTAAGGCACACAAGTTATATGAAAATAAATGCTTTTTACATATTCTTATTAAATTATTTTTTATATTTAATCTCAAGTACGCAAGTGTCATTGAAGCCGTGATCAGAACTATGGATACAATGAAAAAGACAAAAGGTGTATCTTTGTACAGTAATAAAGAGAGGGAGTATTCTCACCGTCGAAACCACTAAACTGAAATGTCCTTGGAACCTACTCCGAGATACAGAATGAACAGAAATTTCTGGAGAGTGCTGAAAATAAAACAATTTTTACCCTCGGAGGAATCTAAGGGTTTGTTCAATTGACAACCAGTCATTGGTTAACCGGTGTATTGGGGTCATACAAAATTGAATGCACCTTTGTTTTCATCAGGTTAACCTACGGTGATAAAATTATTGACGCCTCACATAGCTGTCGTATTTATTCTGGGTTAGATTTTAATTTAAAGCTAGTAAAGCATACAAAGATCCTCCAATTACCATGCCTGTCTCATAATTATCGTAGTGTTGGGAAGTTTTTGGATGCTGAGTATATATGCAATTATGAGTCATGAGATAAGAAGTAATTAATTATGTGAGAGCACATTTTAGTGAAAGATTATTTATTTGAGAAACAAAAATCTTCAAACTCAACCCGTTCGCCTTTGATACAGTTTGATGGTCCCGTCGCACACTATCGTGTCTGCAAAAAAAGATTTTCATTTTACTATCTTAAACTATTAAATTAACTCTATATTTTGCACTAGTGTTAAAAAATGTAATTTTAGTTTAATTAATTAATTAGTGAAATTTTAATTTTGAAGGTATATTTTAGGCGCAACAAGCATGAATTTTTTACACCATGAAATCATGGCTCACCAATTAAAATTAAAAAATAAAAGTAAAACCAAAAAATAAAGTTAACTGATTTATTAAGTATTTTTGATATTGATCCATCTATGGAAAATAGGAAGTTGTTGATGGAAATTCTTGTAAAACTTGAAATGTTAAAACATAGCTAGACAGAATGCGCAAGGATAGCTATATTTTAGAAGGTAAGGCATGATATATCGGCTGCTTAGCATGTTTCTAAATGATTTTCGTTCTTATAATACTTTGCAAATATAATTTTAGCCGTAACAGGTAGTATTTTTTATAAAAAAATATCATATTTATTCATATTACGCGTATTGCTGCAAGGTTATTGAAATTTATCACGATATAAAGGTGATATTAGAATTAAAATTATATAATCTTGAATAGCGAAATTGGTTTGTTTTTAAGGTTATTTTCGGATAGCAAAACATTTTTGCATATCTTTATATTTGATAAATCTAGAAATAATAACTATATGCAGTATTTCGTGTGCGATCTTTTCCTTTAGAAATGTTTTTAGCGAGGGAAAATAGCCTATTTGTATGTCTAAAACGCGGATAATTATCGGGGGTTTTTACCAAGATTGAATGATCAAAACAAAGTAATTACACTAGTTAGTCGAAACCCCCATAAATATCGGACCAGGCTGTAGGGGTGAGGTCGGGGTTGTTGTCGAAACTCACCAGGGTATTATTCAACCAGATATTCTGTTAAGTTCCCCCTACATGACCGCAACACGCAGTTTGCGAAGTGTCTTCACCGCTAACATGTGCTGAAGTATTATTAAGTGAGCTCTGGTTCCTTGTTCGAGAGGAAACAACTCATTTAGCCGAGCTTCCAACCGTTTGACATTTAATTACATTAATTGAGTATTTAATCTGTAAACGAATTTTATTTATTTGATTATTTTGATGTGATATTGTTAACATAACAAAACTCGATTGTCCGGGAAAGATGTTAATTATAGTGTGTGTAGTGTGCTGAATCTATTTCAAATAAAATATTATTCATAAAAATATTTTTTCTTTTTACCGTGTTTTTACTATTGAGATATTTGTTTCTTAACATATTTTATTTTTTGTTCCTTGAGTGCATTTATTGCTTCATAATATATTTTATTTTATACCGAACAATAATGTCTCTCTGTTGCTTCAACAGGGAGACATTATTACTCGGTAAGACAAAATACAGAAATAAATGTCGCCCACAATTAAAGGATGACACAGATAAGACATAATTATAGATAAGTCAATTTGATATGAATGACTGATAAAACAATTTTACAGTTTCATTTAACCGATTGTTAATAATTTCACTTTAAGATAAACATAAAAGGTTTCGTAATGTATATGATGCACATGGTCAGGAAGGGGGATGAATTTCTAGTATCTGCCTCACCATATGACGATGCTCTTTATATTAAGTATTAAAAATATCTATTGAATTCAAGAGGTAATTATAATCTGAATATATGCGTGGGATGGGAGAGGATTTCTTATTATTGGTATGATTAGTTGGAAAGGAAAAGAAGTACTTCTGTCTGGTAGGTTGCAGTGGGACGTGGAAAGATATCAAGCTGGTGATTTCAGGAGAATCAATAAGGTTATGAATTATTTGGAAAAGGAAAGATTTATCTGACAATATTCACCTGTTTTCAAGTGTGTCCAATTTATGAAATTGTGTTGAGTCCAAATAGTTAAAATTTAAATTAAATTTGTAGTTAATATGCTTAAGAAATGTTTTTTGAATGTTTTCGATTCTCATTGAAAGATTTGGCAAATAATTCGTGGTGTAACATTATAATTTAAAATATGTTTTACTTAGCTTTGTAAAATACACTTCCCCGCGGCGCGCCCCCTGACCTTCCCAATTAAATTGATAAATGTTGTATTTAAGTTAGTTATTATCTATACCCGATGATGAGAGGGACTGCTCTTCTCGAAACTATAGTTGTAATCTAATAACTCACATTGTGTGTATATTACAAAGTAAGGTAAAACATATTTTAAATTTAAAGTTTTCGATTCTATTTATGTTAAATTTATATGTGGGTGACCATATTGTCGAACGAAATTCAAGGTGAGGTCAAATAATTTATGTAACGCCATCATAATAATGTAAAGGTTAATTTATTGTTAATACCATTGATGTTATGAAGCAAAATGTCTATTCCTGACATGAGGAATAAAATCAGAGCAGTGAGTTTGGAAATGTTATACGCTTTCAAGTCGGTTCACTATTTCGCATTCGCGTCAATATCGCGTACTCGTGATTCCTCCTCACAAACTTCGCCAAAGGCCCTTTTCAGGGCTGCCAACTCATTGCCAAATTCACAAACTACAACTTGTTCATGGAATTTTTAGGGTGTTTTGTTTACCGATATCTTCTAAAAAAGAATAATCACGAACGAAACTGATGTTATCAGACGATTCTGAACGGTCGTGAAAACATGAAAAAATCTTAAATACTTCATTTATTACAATTTTTTCATTATATCAATACACAACATTTCCTTGAAGTGCCATGAATAAAAGAATCTACATATATTGCAAAATCAATCAATCATTCGAGGTGGTTTACAGTTATCGACTGCATTCCAAAAGAGCCGTTCGTGGTAATCAAATCATTTTTGGCACAGGCGCCTGACTTTATTTGAAATAATAAAAATATTCATGTGTCATGTTTACAAAGCAGCAGTCAAATAAATTATATAAAGATGACGTACGTGTATAGGAGTATGGGGGTTCAAATATAGCGTTGGCATCGCCACATATTAATCAACATATATAATAGCACAACAGGCCTGTAAAAGATTAAGCAATTGGATGTGTGGCCTTAGGGAAATAACGTGTAAAGCTCTTTTAATTTTCCTACGCAGTATTTTATGTTTATCATATTTATTACTTTGTCTAGAATTGCCTCTAATAAAAGTCTGGATACAAGACTGTAATACATGCTTAAGTAGTTGTCAGCCGTTGGCCATTTGATATATCTTTATTTCGCCATAAAATCTGTATAAAATGTAAATCTCGCTTTATTTATTTTATCGCATCCTCGATGGCAATTTCCAGAATGGCGCAGATGTTAAGCCCGGCTCTCACAGACGTACTGTTCAAATAAAATGTTTGTGAAATATTTCTCGTTATCAGAAAAAAATAAGTTATTTTTTCCTTTTGTTTTGTTCCAATGTTTGTATGGCCACAATGTCAGACAGATTCAAAATATTTCAGACCTTATTTAAAATTTAATATCAATGATAAATTTTGAATGTGTACAAAAATATTGAGATAACTTTGTAGAATAGTGTTTTCTTAATAATTGCCTAAAGGCATATATTTTTTTATTTAAATACAAACATGTCTAAGTTTAATTTTAAACGTTTATAGAACTGACTTGATTTAAAAATTATTATATGATGAAATAACGGGAAATGCCATAATCTGATTAGTAATGGAATTCAACATATATTTCAACTTTTCCTCAATTTAATATATTTACGAAGTTAATAACATACATCTTCAAACATAATAACCATCCCTTGACTTGAAAATATACTAGTGATGTTAACGAGCCCCTTAAAATCTTAGGGCGGAGAATCCCTTAAATTGAGGGAATGAAGAATACAGTAAGAGTAACATTTCCGCATTCTACGAAAGTTCAAAAAATAATAATTTAGAATAGACACTGAAGTCTTTATTTATTCCAGTCTGGTTACCACTAGATTTAAATTTTAATTGTAAATAATGTCACGTGTTGTGACTGTAGAAGACACTGGAAAAACTGAAAAAAAAAAAAAAACTGAAAAAAAAAACGCTGGAAATTAATTAGTGATTTATAAATTAGTTATTTATTAATTTATTAAATTGAAATGTCACTTACTTACCATCACGATGTTTTCCGTGGGGATGTGCAGAGAGGATAGAGTGCCAAACTCTTTCATCCATATTTATACATCTTCGCATGCAAGCTCGCCGGCATGAATTGAATTAAAACACTATTCTTGAATTTATACTATTTCGCAATTTACCAATGGCAATGGCCTATGAACTTTTTTAGTTGCTGGGTAATGTTTTATTTATTAATTTCTAGAATATTCCAATTGAATAACGCGTCTAAGTAGTCGCATTTATTTAAATCGCCAGTTAGGTATTTCGCTCTGATTAGCTCACGACTGGTCATGGATATCGCACCGATAGAAATGTCAAAACAAACTCAATCTTCGCAGCTGTCGGTTCCGCTTATATACGCAATACGTTGGTGTTTCGAACTCTCGAAAGGATTGCTTTATTTTCTAGTGTAAACAATCTTTTTGCTGTCATTGACATATTACTAGGGATTCTGAATCTAATTTCTTTCACCATTTTTAAAAATAATAATAATTTAGTATTTTATATTGATAGTATTTTTTATGCACTCTTACGTGATGTGTGTATACTATAAAAACATGTATATGGCACATCCCCATCAAAATCTTTTTAAAGGAAGTTCATCTAGTTTTTGCGAACAAAAGCAAAGGCAGCAATATTCTGAGGTGTTTCTGAAATACATTAAATACATTAAAAAACTAATCAAATAAATTTCTCTGTAATATGTAAAAAGTACATCTTATTGGAAACATTGTTTTATTGTATTAGCCCTGAAATATGTTGATATTTTCGATATACAAGTGATGAATACAAAGTACATTTTTCAAAATTTTTGAAAAATGTACTTTGTATTCATTTTTTGTCCAAATTTTTCAGAACACAGGATTTTTATCACTGGGACATCACTATTCAAGATATATTATAGATATCTCGAAGAGACGAAATTAATTTTTTTATGAAAAAGTGGGTATGAAAGTCTTTGGGTGTTCATAGGGCTTGCGACCTATCGTACGGCTGGCTGAAGTAATCACTTTACACAATGTAACGTTCACCATTTCCAAGATGTGGTATTCTATCATGGGTTCAAATGATGAACGGTACATTGTGTAAAGTGATCACTTAAGCCAGCCTTACGATAAGTCGTAAGCCCTATGAACACCCAAAGACTTCCATACCTACTTTCGCGTAAAAAAAAAATTCGTCTCTATCTTCATATCTATAATATAGCTTGATTATTATTTTTTTTTAAATTTTTTTTAATTTATTGGTTATTACAGCCATTTAATAAATCTTGAAAAAAACAATAATTGTTTTTTTAATTATTATATAAAAAATTAAAGACAATTTTTTCACAAATTTCAATATGGTGCGTTTTCTCCTAGCAGCCTTCACTTTTAAAAGGTTTCGAATCAATGAAGATGATCATTATTTTTTATTGTAAAATTATGGCCAAAGATAAAGGGATGTCTTTATTTAATGGACACATCGAGATTTATTTGACGAGTGTGCATTGTATATCATTTCATATACATTTCATATACGAATTTCATATACAAATGTATCGGTGGCGTCATTTGCACGAATTTTATACAAATAAAATGGACCACCAGGTAGTTTACCCCCGCAAAAGATGTTCCATATTTATTTTCCTCACGTAGGGTAGTTGACCAGCAATAAACGAAATATCAGAATTTAGGAACGACCCCAAAGGATGTTTATTGTGACGTAAATCAGACAATTTTTAGTCCATTAAAATGATCTACGTAATGGTTCAGAAAGGCTAATAAAATCATATTATTACGGGACATAGCTGTGAGAGGCAAATAAAAACACAAAAATAATTTTAAAAATTATTTATTACGCGAAAGGACACGATTCGGCCCTCGTAGCGCAGTGGGTATGACACTGGCTTCCTACACCGAGGGTTCCGGATTCGATTCCCGGTGAGGTCACAATTTTGTTTGTCACATGTTTTGAATTTACTCAAGCCTGGGTGTTTCGTGATGTATTTCGCTTCTGTAATTGGGCCTCCTGGCCTGTTGAAGCGTAAAAAAAAAGTTAAATCTTAGTTCTTTTCTTAATTTTATAATCACTAAATATTTCGATTATATTTCACAAACTTATTGTAATTCTGTTTCTCAATTCGCACTAATTCACACAGTTTCTATTGCTTAGATCACTTTCTGGTGAAATCTGTTCAATATTTGCTCGTAGAAAAACTTCTCGCCTTGGTAGGGAATTCTTTTATTTATTTCCGCTGGTACCTATCACTAACGCTGGTTACACTGCGCTCGCTTTGCTGCTAAAATCACGTAGGTTAACCGTCGCGATTGGTAACGAGAATTTTTTCGGGCCAATCCTAAATAGTTTTGTTCCTGGCGGAGCAATCGAGTGGAAATTGTACATTTCAGTTCATTTAGAGAGGTAACGCCGCTTACTGCATTATGAAGAATTTTAATTTTTCTTTAAAAAATGTGACGCTTTAAATAATTGGACATATTTGAAAGGAGTCACTCATCTTAAATGAATAATTAAAGCTATTTTTATCAGAGCGTAGCATAACGATTTTATACTATGTTAGATTCAAACAAAGCCTGAAAAAGGGAGTGGTTTTGAGTGCTGCCAGGATGCGAGGCAGTCGGCGATAACTTCCTTTCATGATTAATCGGCAGCCGCGGTCATTACAGAATCACCTTGGACCCGCAGACGTGAATAATGACGGAGGAGAATGGAAAAGTTCCCGAGACTCACCCACGAGGAATACTAAAAATATCCTGGATGCTTTAAATTAAGGATATTCTTATTTTAGAATTTATTACAATTAAAAATGGGCTTTGTTCATGCTGCCTCACCCGATCTAATTTTTTAAAATTCTTTATCGATATAACTAATTTTATAAACTAAACTAAATAAATTTGTGGGGGGACACAAAGGTTCGACTCGAACGGTATAGATTTGCATCGAAAATATATCAGGGGGGAAAGGGTAAAAGGGGAGGAAGCAAATGTCACCTATGTTACTCGCCGAGTCCAAAAAATAAGTTTCAAAATTTTGATTCCGATCGGTCGTGCAGTACAGATTTGCATCGAAAATATATAGGGGGAGGGGAAGGGGTAAAATAATAGGGAGGAAATATCGCCTATGTTACTCGCCGGGCTTTAAAACATAAATATGCAAAATTTGAATCGAATCGGAGAAACGGTGTAGATTTGTGTAGAGAACAGACAGACATTGAGTTATATAGGTATAGATCTTCTATATCATCACTTCCATTAGTATCATGTTTATCATCATCATCGTTTTCGTAGAATAACTTGTTCTTCTTCTACCCCTTATCCTAATGGGTCCATGCATCGCATAGAAGGTTCCAACTTTACCTATCTTGGGCTTCGCTCTCTACGTCAGCCCAATTTAATTGCAACCTCGCTTTGCAGCAGTTGTCCAATTATTTTTGCCAGCTTCTTGATCTTCTGCCTTCTGGTCTTGTCTGGAATATCCGCTTTGACAGTCTAACTGTTGGCATCCGCTAGATATGTTCCAGCCACCGTTACTGTGATTTCTCGCTAAACTTAAAAGGCTTAACTTCGAGACATTCTCTTATTCGAGTATTTCTGATTCTGTCCCTTCTGGTAGCTCCCACTATTCCTTGTAGAAATCCAATCCCAATCATGTAGCCTAGAGCGAATTTTTGTAGGATAACGTAAATAAAATAATATAACGAGGTGGTAAAAGAAATAACGCACAGACTCCCTCATAATATATCAATGACATCAATAATATCGTAAATAAAATAATCTTCTCGAAAGTTTGAAGAAACGGACAGCTGCAAAGATGGAGTTGATTTTTTTCTACATATTTCCCTAATGTCACAAAGGTAGAAACGTCTGCCGATGCGATATTAGCGACACACTGTAGCGATCGGGGTTACCAACGAGCATGTGATACCAGTAACGCGCAAATTAATTAGGAGTACCTAACTGGCATTGAAAATAAGTGCAACTAAGTATTAAAGAGTTAAGGTTGTTATTACGATCGTCAGACATATTTAACTGTACTTTCGGATATTTTACGCCCTAGAAAACAGCACCTAATCAGTCTGACCTCAACCTCCGTGGGTAAAGGTTGTCCTCCTGATGACGTTGGATAAGTATCCAAAGAAACGTCGAGATTTGCTTCTCGGTAATACATACGGTGCGTACAAAATATCCGAAAGTACAGTTAAATGCAAATAAGTATTTGCACTAAGGTATTTTAATTTAATTATAAATTTGTTTCTCTATTTATATTTATTTTAATTTTTGTGTTATAAAACGCGGGATATATATGCCCGGGGAAATGATTTTTTGTGCGTAATATGGGTACACGTGGGTCATTACGCTCTGAGTAGGCCTATTACGCTCCTCGCAAAATGTATCCCATGGCGTATTTGGATAAAACGTACTTCACTCAGCCAAAATCCGATTTGATTATCCGAACACCTTTATAAAAAAAGGCTTCGTTATTTTTCCACGTTGTTAACGATATTATTTAGAGCGTCTATATCATTCTCACAAAGTAAGGGTTGTTTTTACTTTGGCGGGATGATGTGCCCATATATTTCGGGGCATACTTTTTTGTATATTTTATGCCTGCTCGCCGGGGGTGCAAAGAGTAGGGTGACCTAAAAACACGCGGGGGATGAAGCAGGTACTCCGCGCTACCTTGCCCAAGGTTTGGGCTGGGCCTTAGCCGATGCACGCCCCTGGCCGGAAAATCTGCTTCTTTCTGTATTTCTTAACCTTCGGGTGCCAGATGATCGATAATAGTATCGGAGTGGGGTAGCAAAGTAACCCCAGTCAAATTTGCGTTTCAATGAATTATAATGGTTTGAAAATGTTCTATAATATTTATCATCATCCTCATCCCCTTACACGACAAGGTGCTTCCATATTCCCCTATCTTGCGCTTCTTTTGCATCAGTCAACCAGTCTAGACCAATTCTGTTTTCATATAAATTTTTTATTACTTCTCCCAGCTTATTTTCGGGCGAACCCACCAGCCATCTTCCTTCCGGGGCTGCCAAGAGGATCTTCGTCAGGATCCAAATTTGAGGGCCTGCACACAGATTTGATTTTTCTTGACACTAAGCTCGGATTTACTTATCACCGCACTATATAGAGAACGCAGAATGCCAGCTGCAGCTTTGACTCTTCTATCTATTTCACTTTCCTGTCTCCTGTTGCTAGAAAATTCCACCCCGAGATATTTTAATTTTTCGACTTGCTTCAGCTGGTTCCCCTATACGCTGATTGTGTACTGTTCTTAATTTCTTTCTATGACTATAACCTCTATTTTTACAGTACTAATCTTCGTCCCAACTTGAGTACATTCTTCATTGAAAGAATTTATCAAACCTTGAAGGTTAATAATAATCTGTGATAATTTTATTTACATATCTTATACATTGGGATCAACATTCTACTAAATTTTTCGATTGATTCACAAGCGTCTGACTGAAAGGAGCCGTACAAGCAGAATGAAAAAGTAGAAAAACATTTTTTTTTCGACTTTTGACTATCTTGTTACACATTATTAATTTATTATTTTCGGATCTTACATAGAATACCAGCTTAATATCATTACTAATTATTGAATTGTTATAAAAAGAGGATTTATGAGATTAAGTCAAAACCCCATTCCGGAACGGAAGTGTAAAAAAAAAAGATATTATTTCAATTATTCAAACTTTTTTATATTTTTTAACAAAGAATATATTTACTCAGCGATTAAAAATATCACTAAAATGATTAATAAATTAACATGATTGGCTAAATAATTCACATAATTTTAAACTATAAGTTGATTTAATACATTAGACTCCCGATTATCCGGGATCTGATTTTGCAGGATACGGATTATACGGGGCGAATTTGGCGTCATAGAAATAATACTTTTTTAAATAAAAATGTTCAGCTTTGTTCATTGTGGCTAAACACGTGGTTAGAGTCGATTAACAAACAGATTATCAAAAGGTCCTTATCGACTCTATAAGATGGTCCCGGAGTGACATTAGACTACAAAGTTTAAATATTTAATGAACATTTTAAATATGATAATATAATTACACAATACACATTTTATGCTAAATTAATAAGAAATAATGTCAGAGAACAGTGCAGTTGTCATTGTCACTTCTTTACAATAAATATTCAATACATATTTTCCCACATAAACATTTTACACCTTCTTATGACCACGTAAATTTCTAATAAACTCATCCCCTCGATCATCTTCTTCTACTCTTTCCTTTAACGTCTCTCGAATTTAATCTAATTTTTTTTTTTGCAAAAAATTTAGATTAAAATCTTAGACTAAAATTCAGAAAAAAAAAACAAAAAAAAGTTTGCAACTCGTCCCGAAGAAGAGAAAATTGTTCTTGAAACACGAAGATTTTATATCTAATTAAGTGACGTCAACTTAGTTATTTGCCTTTATTTCATAAATTATGTCATCACAAAGTTTTAACCTATATTCAGAACTATTCTTCGAAAAGTTAAAAAATTTTACCCTTTGGCAAATTTAAATATTTATCTGTCATAAAAGTTTTATTGATGAATAATGAATTGATGTATCGTAAACAAAAGGTTATTAAATTCTTCTCAAAAGATCTGGAATTTCCCTCTTGAACTAAAAATGTACACAATCATGATATTTATGTTGGGGTCGCAAGCATAAAAAATATTTTTAGTGACAAAAACAAGCATACTAAAAAATAAACGATTAAGCAAAATAATTTTATTGCAGACAAAGGGTTGTGCAAAACATCGCAGTAAATTTCCGCTATTTGTAGGGCATCATTCACCCGCGCACATCCCTTAAATTACCGTATTACCGAAAGTCTGGCCCGCTCGTTGGCTTAAGGCAAAAAGTTTACATTCATTTCACAAGAAACGGTAATGTTTAGGATTAGAAAGGAAGGGGATGGTCGTTAGGGGCTTATCTAAAGGACGAACGCTCCGGCCAGAGCCTTAACAACAGGTAGTAACGATTCACCGTTACATTCTAACGATATTCCCCAACGCTAACAGCCCATTGTCGTATCCTTATAACCTTTTGACCGCGGCTGAGAATTGTGCTACGGAGCGACACACAAAACATGTTTATATTTACAATGTTATTTTGGTAGCGGAATAAATTACAGTATTGAAAAAATATATAAAGATTATTTTTTCTGATCCTCAAAAAACAACCAATAAATGGAACATGAAATTAAATAAATTGGTCTTTATTTTCTAATATTAAATTTTTAAGATATTATCACGAGAGTGTAAAACAATGATAACTACACATCATGGAAGACTTTCGAGCATTACACATGAATCTGGAAACAACTTGAAAAAACCCTAATCACTAGAAATATGGAGAAACCGGTCGAACATTCTCGATGTATTGCGAAACCAATATTTATGTATAAAATCGGCAAGGAGTGAACGCGGAGTCGAGTTTTTTTTTATAAAAGAAGGTAAAAGTGAATAAAGCGACCATAGAATGGCGTTTTACACAACGTCGTAAATAAAAAAATATTTTGTGTCTGATAGACGTAACGTCAGCAGCAGAGGTTCATATTAGCTAATTAAAACGGGAGTTCCTATAAATCTTCGATTACCCGTAATGAGTTTTTTTATTTTAGGAAACATACAGTACAATGTACTAAAAAAATTATATAATATCGAAAAAATATTCATTAAGAATGACCAGTGAAGTTTCCTTGATGCTTGTGATGGATCCTCTTCTTCGCCTTTCAGCTCGATCCTACTCCTAACTGAGTTTACGCCTTGTTAGAGGCAAACAAGCTGTCTATCTACGTCGGGTGAAGGCTCTACGGCTTTTAACGTAGTATTTCCAAACACCCTCGCTTTATTCAAGACCTCCCCAGTTCACGTTGTGTAATTTTTTGTTTCGAACTATAGGGGATGAATTGGTTTAGTGGTAACCCTAACGCAAGCTTTTCTTAAATTAAATACTGGGGTATGAAGTTCGTGAATGTTCATGGAAAACGCAAACAAAACTACCTAGCACGTCAATTAAGCCCTACGGTGCAATTGCTAAACATACTATGTTCCGTGGCCCTATATTATTTACCTATCATTCCTACGGACTGAAACCACTGCATCTGGTGTAGCTGCGCTTCCAGAGTGCGCGACCCTCTGCTCCCACGCCCTCTCCGCTCGATCCCCCATTGTCCTACCTGTATGGGATCGACCGCCATCCACTGGAAAGGTTAGTGACGTGCCGTTATCACATGCGCATGCACATATAGAGTACATAGATCCCCTGAAAGCCCTCGAGTCCTTCGTAGCCGTTCCTGTGGATGATTCCGTCTTCGACGCCCTCGCTGATTAATAATTTATCTCTCGCCGTTATCTCGCTGTGCTTATTCCTTACGATCTTTTATATTTACTCTGCATTATCTTTATATCTATTACATTGTTACGTTTATTTACTAGCCGGCCTAAGTTCCGTCACCTGTATCTGGCCCTATGTCTCATTCTAGTGGTACGTTGGGTTCTAATGGATAAGGGTTTGTAGAAGGTATGTGTAAATGTATGTGTACGCGGAAAATGTGGTTGCTTTAAATTCGGCCCCTCCATACCCAAAGGCTCATCGGTGACTGATCCCATCTTCCTTCTCCCGACACGAGTTCCGGATACGTTGACCTGAGCCTGGATGCGCCTTTTCATGTTGGGCCTCTTCTGTGCAAAGTACCGCACCATCCCTCGCGTCAGTGTCTGGCGTCCGGGCTCAGAGCCAGTTTGCCCCCCGAATTCCAACTCCTCCAGGTTAACCTAAGTTAAACTACGGTATATATACTGAAGCTACTGTAAAGATGGTCCCGGGCCACCTGTCAAGTCAAAAATATGCGAGTGGGGAAGGGGAGTTTCCTAGGCTCCCCAACCCTCGCCTGTGAGCAACTGCAGCCCATTGGCCATTCGCGACACTACAGTGACTGCAACCACCCTCCCAGGTAGTACTTATTATAATCTGATATGCATCAATACGTTCAATCCATTCCAGACGAGGGAAGACATCCGCACGGGTGTTGTGCCACCCGTGAAGAGCCCCCTCATACACTACGTACGAATAGATACATACTAATAAAATATAATATACATACATATACTTACATATACAATACATAAATAAATACTTGTAATGGTTGGTTGCCATGTGGTTTCACGAGGCCATGACCCCTCGTATTAGTAGATGGAAAGGTGGATCTGGACAGTAGGGATATGCCTAGCCCCTGGCCAGGGATGTCGGTGTATTTTCTCCAAATGGTGTACAGCTAGAATCCTGCCATCGATGATGATGGGATCTGCCTAATTATCTCCGACTGATGTGTAACTGGAACCCTGCCATCACTGATGAAGATGATGTTGTCACTATCGAAACGTCACCTGATGATATTTAGCTGAACCACCGCTAGTGATGATGATGATGATGATGATACTATCGTAACGTTTCCTGACGATATATATCTGAGACACCGCTAATGATGATGATGATACTATCGGAACGCCCCCTGACTATATATGACTGGGACACCGCTAATGATGATGATGATGATGATACTAATGAAACGCCTCCTGACGAAATATAGCTGAACCACCGCTAGTGATGATGATGATGATGATGATACTATCGTAACGTCTCCTGACTATATATAGCCGAAACACCGCTAATGATGATGATGATACTATCGTAACGACTCCTGACGATATACAGCTGGAACACCGCTAATGATGATGATGATGATGATGATGCTATCGAAACGCCCCCTGACTATATATAACTGGGACACTGCTAATGATGATGATGATGATGATACTATTGAAACACCTCCTGACTATATGTAACTGGGACACTGCTAACGATGATGTTGATGAAGATACTAACGCAACGCCTCCTGACTATATACAACTGGGACGCTGCTAACGATGATGTTGATGATGATACTATCGAAACGCCTCCTGACTACATACAACTGGGACGCTGCTAATGATGGTGATGATGATGATGCTATTGAAACGTCTCCTGACAATATATAACTGGGACACTGCTAATGATGATGATGTTGATGATACTATCGAAACGCCTCCTGACGATATAAAGCTGAACCACCGCTAGTGATGACGATGATGATGATGATACTATCGTAACGTCTCCTGACTATATATAGCCGAAACACCGCTAATGATGATGATGATACTATCGTAACGACTCCTGACTATATATAGCCGAAACACCGCTAATGATGATGATGATACTATCGTAACGACTCCTGACGATATACAGCTGAAACACCGCTAATGATGATGATGATGATGATGATGCTATCGAAACGCCCCCTGACTATATATATAACTGGGACACTGCTAATGATGATGATGATGATGATACTATTGAAACACCTCCTGACGATATACGACTGGGACACTGCTATGATGATGATGTTGATGCTATTGAAACGTCTCCTGACTATATATAACTGGGACTCTGCTAATGATGATGATGATGATGATGCTGATTTGACTATCCCCCCCCCCCCCCCGACGATGCACAGACGTATGCGTACGTAAATAAATAAATATATAAATAAATAAATTTATAAATAAATAAATTAATTAATTAATTAATCAATTAGTAAACTAATAAGTAATTAAACAAATGAATAAATAAATAAATATATTATTAATTAATTAATAAATCAGTCAATCAAACAAATAAATGAATAAATAAATATATAATTAACTAAATCGATCAATTAAATAAATAAATAGTTAAATAAATAATTTATAAATAGACGAATAAACAAATGGCTGAATGAGAAATAAATAAATAAACAAATAAATAAATATATATATATATGATTAGACAAATAAATACCTAATTAATTAATGAATCATCAATTAAATAAATAAATAGAAATGAATAATTAAGTTTGGCGTCGAGCACACGGGCCGCGCGATCCCTGGAAGTTCACACACATGCAGAGAAGGTTTATTTGGCAAATTAATTCGCCCCTATTATGGTCAGTACGGATCCAACATGCAAACAAAACACCTGTGGATAAAAGTATATTTAAAGTTTACGGTACAGGGGTTAGCTTTCACTGTCGGCGCTTCTTCCGTCTCTGTCTGGGGTATCGAACCCGAGACCATTCTTCTTAATCGTGCGCCACCTTTATATATCGTTATAATCTCAAAACGGAAAGAGGATGACATGACTTACCCATCTGCCGCCGATTATATCCATTCCAGTGCTTCGTAGTTTCACTTTAAGTACCTCACTTTATACCTAAGGATTGCGAACACTCGCCTCGCACGCGCACACGATTCACAGGCCCCTAATTAACTATAGTTCGCGACCTAACCTTTGATCCTGCCATCACGCGTTTTTAAGTTTCCGTAGCTGGGGCTTAGTATCCAGCCTCTGTAACTATACGGTGTATATACTCTAACCAAACCGAAACTAGACATTATTTCCCTTTCTTTGAATTTATATTCCTCGGGATACCGGAATTAGACTCTAGCTCGACAATTGTAAGTATTTATATATCTTAATAATACTGCAACATAGTCCTTATTTCCGTCTTACGTATCCGTACTTCCCGGGTCATCGAGACTAGACTCCAATTCTAATGATCATACTCTAATGATTATACGCACCGATATTTTTCATAAAACCCGTTACCCGTTATTTTCCGATGTTACATATTCTTATATTTATCCGAAATACCGGGATTAAGCTTTGAATCTAGGATTCCATCCATTTATAAGTTTTAACAAACCCATGAAGCAACCACTTGTCCACTTGTTGTTGTTAAAGAATTGATTGCTTCTATAATAAAACCCCACTAGTCTACATCTTTATAAGGTCAATACATATTACTTTTAGGGTCCGCCGATTTAGTTTTATTCTTAATATTATTATTATTATTATTATTATTATTATTATTATTATTATTATTATTATTATTATTATTATCATTATTATTATTATTATTATTAATTAATTACACGGCTTAATAGCCTTTTACAACAAGTTTATACGTAATTAAAATACAGCAAACGATTAAATGTAAAAGAAAAATAAAGGGTATAAATGTAAAAAGTTATATATACATAGTTTAAAAATAATGAGGTTAGACATGTATGTAAAAAAAGTATATATGCAAAAAGGTGTAAAGTAGCAGGTTTATACATAATTAAAATACAACAAACGATTAAATGTAAAAGAAAAATAAAGGGTATAAATGTAAAAAGGTATATATACATAGTTTAAAATAATGAGGTTAGACATGTATGTAAAAAAAGTATATATGCAAAAAGGTGTAAAGTAGCAGGTTTATACATAATTAAAATACAACAAACGATTAAATGTAAAAGAAAAATAAAAGGTATAAATGTAAAAAGTATATATATACATAGTTTAAACATAATGAGGTTAGACATATATGTAAAAAAGGTATATATGCAAAAGGTGTAAGGTAGCAGGTTTATACATAATTAAAATACAACAAACGATTAAATGTGAAAGAAAAACAAAGGGTATAAATGTAAAAAAGTATATATACATAGTTTAAACATAATGAGGTTAGACATATATGTAAAAAGGTATATGTGCAGAAAAGTGTAAAGTAGTGATCTCAGAAATTTTTACTCACCGATAATATAGCAATATTGAATTTGAATAGCCAGCTATATATATAAAAAAATTTAAGACATTATATAAAATTTAATATTTTGAAAAGAAATGATCATATAATGATTTTTTTTAAATTTTGAGAGAGATGGATTTAAAATGTCGACATATGTAGGTAGTTCATTGCCAAGTTTGTGCATTGATAGTAAAATTATTTTATTCTTAATATAATTTCATTATCATCTCGAATATTTGATATCCACCCTCCGGCAAATTTTAATATAGTTTAAATCATTTTAATATTATTTATCATTTTAATATAGTTTAGGAATAACGGGATTCTGTAATTTCTACAAGTATAAACAACCCCAATCTTACCAAATCCATTTTATGTAGTGAGAGACGCGGGACTTATATTCTTCCTAAAATGTAAAGTGAACCCGGTCTAGATGAAACATCCTTATTTAGTTTCAGGACAACGAGGTTTACGCGTTCCACGAGGAATATGATATAACCCGATCTAAACGAAGGTAATTTTATATAATTTTAGGACAGCGGAACTTACAAATTTCATAAAGTATATAGTGAAGCCAATCTAGGCGGAGACATTACGGATATTTTAAACAGAGTAAGAGTTAAAATTTTACCATCAAGTCTAATACACCGCAAGAATGTTCTGGGCATAGTAAACAAAATAGCGATCAAAACTGTAGTGTTTCTATGTTCATATGTTTTAGCTCAAAACGAATTTTATAAGTTTCACATTTATAATACAAGACGCGAATTCTAAACGAAACACTTTAAGATTGTTTAAAAACGGGATCCTATATTTTTATATGCTTAAAATAATTTCGAGTCGGCGAAACATCTCATATAGCTCAGAACGAAATTTATACGTTTCATATTTATAATACAAGACGCGAATTCTAAACGAAACACTTTAACATTGTTTAAAAACGGGATCCTATATTTATATATGCTTGAAATAATTTCGAGTCGGCGAAACATCTCATATAACTCAGAACGAAATTTATACGTTTCATATTTATAATACAAGGCGCGAATTCTAAACGAAACACTTTAACATTGTTTAAAAACGGGATCCTATATTTATATATGCTTAAAATAATTTCGAGTCGGCGAAACATCTCATATAGCTCAGAACGAAATTTATACGTTTCATATTTATTAAATGAAACGCGAATTCTCGAACGAAAGCATTTTGTATAACTAAATGCAACGAAATCTTATATAGTTTATAAATAAGAAGACCCGGCCCCAGGCGGTTTTTATATACTTTCAATATAACGAGGCCCTACATCTTTATAAGTATAATACAACCCCGGTCTATCGAAACAATGTACTAGAAGTTTTTATATGTTTGAATACATGATATACGTTTTTTTTTTGTACGCGTTTTTATACGCGAGATTTACGTTTTCGTACAATACAAAGTAACCCGAATTATACTAACGCGATTTTTATATAGGATCACAACCGCGAAGTTTACATCACTCCTAAAGTATAACCAGAACTAATTGAAACATTTTTTTTCATAGCTTAAGTCCGCGAGGCAAATATCTTTCATAAAATATAAAATACCCGAATCAAATTAAACATATTTTTACCTTTTAGGCTTTCCCCAACGCGCGTAATAATCCCGGCCACATGAAACGTTTTTATATGTTTTAATAGCGCGGGACCTATGTTTTCCTATATAATATAAGATAACCCGGGCCGAACGGAAGCAATTTTATATACTTTATAAAATGGTGAGACTTGTACATCTGTAAAACCGTAAATAAACCCCGACCCTCACGAGATTATTTTATATAATTTTTTAGAATAATGAAATCTTATACATCTGTGAAATTGTAAATAAACCCCGATCTCCATAATTTTAAACGAAATGATTTTAAACGAAATGAAAATCTAGATTATTATAGGCTAAATCATGACGTATTTTTTTTAATCCCTGAATTTATTCGCTATAATTTTAACGGACTCTTAATATTAAACATAAACAAAAAAATTATTAAAATAAACTAAATATTCTTTCGATAACTAAAATAAACCCGGTCTAATCGAAACATTTCATATAACGAAATATTATATGCCTTACAAATGTAAAAATTAAAATGTGACCTCGCGTATTTAGCAAAAAATAGGTAATTTATAAGACTTATTTAAAATCGAATCTGTTAGTAACAACTCCTTTATCTTTTAACAACTTCCCGCGTGTTTAGCATAAAATAGGTATCTTTATAACGCACAGCTAGTTTCCAGAGATCCGCCAATACTATACTTAGTAAAACGAGAATTTAACTAAATTTGAACTCTACCGTTTCCTGAAATTCTGCGAATATTATTCTGTGAACCTAGTAAGACGACAAAAATAATTAACTTTATAGAACATAGTGATTTCCGAAGTTCCGATATGCCAGATTAATTACCTTTATAAAATAAAATCAAACCCGTACTCTGAGTTATAACTCTGTTGACAGGACCTCGCGTATTTAGCATAAGATAGGTATTTTTACAAGATTTATTAACAATTTCCCGCGTGTTTAGCATAAAATAGGTATCTTTATAACGCACAGCTAGTTTCCGGAGATCTGCAAATATCAGTTCTATATATGCCGGACTAATCAACTTAATAAAGCGCAGTAATTTCCGAAGTTCTAATATGCCAAATTAATTACCCTTTATAAAATAAAATCAAACCCGTACCCCCCTTTTCTTTTAACGTGAGCAACCAACAATGTCGAAGAGTATATTTACCCGTACACAACTTTCACTTGAAATCAAACTATAATTTTCACTATATCCACTGGACACTCCAAGTCGACGGCAACTTTCACTCAAAAAAACAACCGACGCGGATTTCACGTCCCGTAGACGCTTCACACCAACTGCCCGATTTCTGCTGTGTCTTGACATTTTAAAACCCCCCTAGCGGGAAAAGGTCCTAAGTCGTGTGTCTCCAGGATTTTCAATATTCTACTTCTCTTGAAACCAAATTCTTTGTTCCTAAGATTCAATTTGGCAAAAAAAAACCATATCTCCACTCGGATATGTCAGTTGATCCCACCTCCTGTTGCCGTCTCTATCTCCACCCCTGTGCCCGTTTGGGACGGACTTGGTGGCTTCAGACGGTTTGAACTCGCTTCACAAGCGCGATAATTAATTTTTAATATTTAATTTCTAAGTTCAGTCCATATTGTCGTTTGATCAACCGTAACCACAATCTATCGGGTACTCCCCTAATCATAGTTGATGTTTCTTCATTATCTACCATTATCCTGTCCCGTTCTCCCGTATTTCCGCTCGTCTTTATCGGAAATTTAACGTTTCTTGGCCGCTATATCATGGGATCAATTTCCATATATTCACCACGTGCACACTGCATACCTAGATATAACAATCATCCAAAGGTACTATACCTAATTTTAAATTAATTTTGGGCGATCTTTTCTCGTGAATCATCCAATGAATCCTGTCTTTTGGCCGCGACTCTCCGCGCACAGGGACGTATTAGCTCCCTCCGTTGCGGAATTTAAACATAATTTGTAACCATTTATTATTATTTTTATTGGCAGTAAGATTGATCCACAAAATAACTATGTTACATAGACAGTGAATATTCTCGAACAATATAATACTGGAAGAGTACTATTCGCTATAACACAATAAACTATTAATGTAAGTTAAATTAAATTTTTAAATTCAGTGGAAGATTTTTAAGATCGTTTTGCTTTTAATTTTTTTCCCAAAACAAAATAAATAAACAAATAAATAAACACACAGATACACACTCACACAACCCACTATTGGACATGTTTTTATTATTCTTTTATCGATTGTATGTATGTGTTTTCGCGTAATTGGCCCAAAACTCTGTGCATCAATTATTGTCTTTTCTTCAAAGATTGATTAATTATATGGCTGTAAGAAACCCAATAAATGAAAACAAATAAAACAAATAAGTAAATAAACCTCCAGTGCCGCAGGCAAGGCGTCGGATTAATTCAGTGCTCATTTATTGCCAAGGCACTGGACGCCTCCGCTGATAACTATATACCGCTCACCATGTTCTTAGAGGTGTGTTGAAAGATTGCTAGTATCTGTCGAATCGGTCTCAAGTAGTTGTCTGTATTTGTACGTTTATCATTATTACATGCTCTTGCTATATCCGTTCCACTTCACATTATTGTTCCTCCCGTCTTCGAATTTCTATCACACTATGTTCTCCTATGTTTTTGGTACTTATATGCTTGCTTTTTACTTGCATTTACTCCTATATATATTTGTTTCATTTATCCATCCATCTATAAGATCCCCATACGCTTTATCCTTTTATTTCATGTGTATATGGGCCGCAAATTCATATTATTTTATTTACAATATTCTTATCTAGATTGTTGCGCGGTATGATTGATAATCCTCAAATTATGCAGAGCATTGGTTTGTATGCTCCTGATAATTACACTAGACATCGTCAGCATAGATTGTTTCACATTCCAATATACAGGACCAACCTGCCGATGGTTATGCCTGTTGGAAGAGCCACAGCCATGCTGAACAAAATCGCTCTGGGTATTGATATATTCCATGTGTCTGAGGGGGTTTCCGAAGCGGGACTCTCCTACACCTTTGACCAGATTTATGTTATTTTTAATTTATTAAATATTTTCATTTTTGATATATACTTCTAATATGTATGCCTTAAACATTTTGTTTGTCATGTACATATTATCATGAAATAAATTGAATTGAATTGAATTGAATTGAATACACTTGTTCCAATTATGTTTTGTGGTTATTACTAGCAAACCCGGCGAAATCTGAGCTAGAATAGCCAATCGTATACACGTTACCCGTCCTGTTGAAACTACGCTAACGTAGGGCAGGTTTGTAGTGATTACATAGTTAATATATTGTATCTATATTCGAGTATATTATTTTCTTGTCGTGCCATTAATATGCTTACACGTTATCGTTATCTCTTTCCTAACCGTATATACCGTCATTGCACAATTACCTATCTGTTGTAAAAGCCTGAAGAGCGTTAGTCTACAGATAAATATAATAGAATTATAGTTAACTTTTCTATCTGCCTACGTTATCCGATTCCCGCGAAACGAAAATAAATCATTATCCGCTCAGTTAGGTCACCCCTCTGGTATATCGTATACGTTTTAATCCGTGTTATTACAAATTATTTATGGGCGTTTTCCTCTCGCGATCCCCCGATTAGGACCTGCCTTCCTTGCCTTTGCTCATATTCTGCTATCTCTCTCGCGCGGCAATCCACTTAAGAAGGCGATTAATGACGTTTAAGCGGTTTCAAAACCACAGCAAAAAAGTCTATAATTCAGAAACCTCGTGGAACTGTCAATATCATCGTCACCTTAGAGTAGACGTTAATCGGTTTTTTAACGGCCCTAAACGCAATAATCGCGACCCAAATCTACGAAAGCCGTGTTCAGTATTTTTTTTGGGAAGCACATGTGGACCGCTCGGACCGCGCCGATCGTCAACCATTTGTACCAAACGCGGCTTTACCACAAGATTAATATGTTTTATAAGAATTGAATATTAACTGCTCGTAACCTATATCCGATCAATCGCTACTAACTCCCTCCCAATACTAGCGTTTCATCATTCCCAAATTTTTGTAGCGCCAATACCCCGCCAGGTGGGTTTAGCTCAATTTTTTCCCGCGTAGCATTTAAATCATCTTAGAGTTCAAAATAAAAATAATAAAATATTCAAAAAAAAAATCTATAGAAACAGGTGATTCATCACAAGTTCAAAATAAAATCTGCGCTGTATTTAATATTTGATATTTTTTTTGTAAAATCTTCCTTAGGTATGTTATTATATAATAGTTGCACTTTTTTCTATACAGTACGTTTATTTACTGTACACCAACGCACAGTGGTGTATTTGACCCAAAAAGTCAATCAAAACTATTTATGTAGCACATTCGTTTTGTTTTCACTCTATTTAAACTGACAACTACAAAAATAAGTGTTGAAGTTAATATTCACTAAATAAGGGCAATAATAAGTAAAAAATAAAATGTAATGTTTTTTAAATTTTATTTGAAAAATAAATTTAAAAGGTCTCTACAATGTGTCATAATAGTGCGTTATATTGTAATATTTAAATACATTAAAAATTTAAATTTAAATAAAGAAATATATATAATACAAAAACAAAACAAGAAAATAAAATTAAAATATATAGGTAATGTCATTTGTGGTAATTTTTCCAAAAAATAAATATATAATCTTAATATGAAGAAACATTCCACCCTTCTTCATCTTAAGAATCATCAGCATCTATGTCAGCTTCATCATCGTATCGTCTTTTTCAGATTGATCATCTGCGTCCCATGAAATCTTTTTCGTTTCTGGCTAGAACGGTTTTGATTTTTTTGGAGGTTTCGGCCTAATGTGGCTTAAAAATGGGTCAAACGTTATCAAAAGTCTATTTATCACATCCATCTTGCATTGAACTCGGCAAAATTTTCTTGAATATTTTTCTCTGTACTCCCTAAAATCCTTCGTGCTTCCGCTGCCTCTCCGACAGAGTTCTTATAGGTAGAAGTGCTACTGGGCCACGTATTCATATTTTGTGAACAATTGGAAGCCACAAATATAATTGGACATAAGGCTTAGCCGTATCTCAGCAGTAAGCAGAAAAAATTTGTCGGTCAATCTAGTGCCCGCTAGATTTTACTTCTAGAACAGTCGCAAATCTCTCTATTAATTTTTTATCTATTCCTGCAATGTTAGCGGACGTTTCAGAATTAGAGAAAAATCTTCTACTGGTATTACCATCGTTACTGTCGCCATAATTAGCCTTAGGCACATCTACAAATTAGTCCAAGCTTATTTCAAAATCTTTCTTAGATATGTCGCTTTTTTCTATTATATATTTTTGAACGTCTGTTCTTACTTGTCTCTTTTTAGTTGAAATAATTTATGAAACATGCAATTTTAATTCAATAAGTCTGATTCTTGCATACAAAAGGGTGTGAAATATATTTTTCCACTACATCGGTGCGGCCGCTAGTCTGTCACTTGCAGAAACCAACCTCTTTTAGTACGGGATAAATTTTATTAATTTTATTTACTATTCCCACTATGGCAACATTTGTTAAAATACAACCACATTTTTTCGCACGGGGCTTACAATTCGAGTGCATAAAAATGCAAGACCGTCCGCAGCTAACTTCATTTTCTTGCAACACACACGCTTTGACAGCTGTTGAACAAAGCTGGGGTCGCCCGCCTGGGGCGGTGAGTATTTCTAACGAACGGCTTGTTCTCAATTCAGAAGTAAGATTGATCTTTGTTTGTAAAGAATGTTAACTAATGGTTTTTCTAACATGTGATTTTAACAGGGCGATCCCAAATACGTCTCAAAACCAGGCCCCAAGCGACCCATAGAGACCCCTGAGCAAATCAAGATCTAGTGGGAGCGATCCGGTTTCGACTCTGGCAACTTGACTGATTTGAACGACACCCTTGGACCCTGTTCATCTCCGCTGGACCGCATCCATACGAGCCAGCAAACTCAAGATCGTCCCGGCAAAGGCAGCGGACAAAATGGCGATGGCGGCGTCCGACTACGCTCAAGGTGCCGTTCCGGACACACGGCGTAATCCCAAGTAAAAACGAATCTTTTTCATGTTAAATTGGGACCAGGAGGACGT
Source organism: Agrypnia vestita (assembly GCA_016648135.1). Lineage (NCBI taxonomy): Eukaryota > Metazoa > Arthropoda > Insecta > Trichoptera > Phryganeidae > Agrypnia > Agrypnia vestita. Next base: position 81,871 of record JADDOH010002360.1, read on the forward strand.
TTTTTGGAAACAAATTGAGAATCTTCCATCTAGACAGCGTCTTCGCACGCCTACCCGCATCTTAGCTTCGCAATGTCTGGAAATATTATTTGTAACCTGTCAACATTTAAATTCTGCCGCATCGTCCCATCTTTAAAATCACTAACTACTTGCAACTGGATACTCTCTACTTTTCAAAATGTCATGTATTTTATTTTCCGTAAAGAAAGGATTCATAACCCTCATCTGCCGCTGTGACATTCTAGTCATGTTAATTAATATAATTTTATTATCTTAGATCTGAAAGGGTGATGTTAGACATTATAAAACAACTACTCCTTGAAACATTTTGGGTCTTCTTCCTCATCATTAGTTTACTTTATATACTTTGCTTGGCCCGCATGGCACAATGCAATTTTAAGATAACCTCACTGGCTTATAAAATTTGTTTTCTACCCTAATCTTGTTACATTGCAATGCATTTTATTCTCATCTTGTTCTTATAATAAGTCTTCATCCGCACATTAATATAAAGTTTTGTTTAGCCGCTTGATCCTCTTTTACAAAATGCTTTTATCATTTAATTTTAATTTCTTTAAATTGACAAGTTCACATTTTAAATAACTTAAATAACAAAACCTTGGGCTATACTTCAATAATTCTTGTTATTGCAAAATGCTGTGTATTGTGTTTGTCACCTAATAATCTTTAACAATTAAATGTTTGTTTTGTTAATTCGATAATCTCTCTTGTTCTACCATTTAAAGTCCTTTCATATTACAAACGCTGGTGATCTTACGTAATAAGACTAGGATTCAAGCTTTTACTTCATATTAAAATCATTATTTCATCTCATAGAATTTCCATGCCAACCTGCAGTTTATTGTCTAGCCTTGCTAAAATTCAAACTTTTGTGTTATAAAAGGTATTATTCGGTCATCCGATTTTATTTTATTTTAAATTTTAGCAAAATAAAATGCTTATCTTCTTCTTTAGAATATTATCAGACGATGCATTTCGTCCTGCCTTGGCTTGCTTTTATTAAAAATTTTATCACAGTTTTCATAGAATATTTTGTACCAACCTTAATTTTAATTTATAAAATCCTTGTTCATTTTTATTTTATTCATTGGAATAAATTGTAATATAATCAAATATTTGTACTCATTGTGTAAAACCCATCTCGCTTGAACTTCCTTTGCTGCAAGCAGACTTACAGCGAACGCACCTCACGACCTCGATAAGCTAGCTGGTGAACTGCGATCTGAGGTATACCTACTCCCAGCATAAGGGTTGGGATGAAGGTCTACCCCGATTTAACCCGTGGCAAGGGATAAACCAAAATCCAAATTATTTGTATTTTTTTATTCATTATTTTGTCATACGATAGATGCCTTCTCGAGAAATGATCTTCAAACCAGAGGATTCTAAAACGATAAAAAGGATAGATTAATGAAGATGTCCATATATATATATATATATATATATATTTGTCATGTCTAACCACGACGTTATATTTACCAGTAAATATAACGATAATCCAGATTATAATTATATAAAAGTTTTATTAATGATAAAATTTATATTTTTGGCACAAAATAACACACCAAATATTTATATATTTGGTGTGTTATTTTGGCATATGCCAAGATAACACACAATAAAAATAATAAGATTCGGAAAAGGTCCGGATATATAATAAAATTGTTTTTGAATATAAAAAAACAAAAATAATAAGTACAAAATTAGTTCATAAAAATCAGAAGAAATAGTAGCATTATTAAATAATTTAAAACCTTGGTGATGAATTCAGTTCTACATACCTGATTGATTCTACAGTTTACCCATTGTAAAAATTTTCACAATTTACTTCACCGAACTGAAAAACGCCTTAAATTTTACGGAGTTTTTTTGTTATATTCACTTGGCAAAAGAACGTGCGATCAGCAACGCGAAAAACGACTGATGTGAATGTGGTGAGTTACAAATATGAAAAAACATGGCGGACTATTGTTAACTAGATCCTTACCGAACTTTAGGTAGCTGCGGTTTCCCGAAATTTGATATTTTGTGACTTTCAACTTTTAATCGATTTTTTGGGTCAAATACTCCTCTGTGCAACGCTGCAAAGTCTTATTTAAAAAAAAAAACAAACTACATAAATTAATGTAAATCTCCCACTCAGTTTATAATTTGCGTAAATTACTATGAAAAACGTGAATATTTTAAGATATTACAATAATCCCGAATATACGTCATAATCGGAAGCATTTTTTGTCAATTTTTTGGTATAAATATCGAATCACTTCTGAAATCTCACAACTTGTTCTACAGCTCTCAACTTGCGTTACAGCTTTCAACTTGTGCTACAAGATGTCTTTTAAGTGTTTAACTGTCTTTCTGCTGGCTGCTTATTTTATTCAGGTATAAAACAAATTTATAGCTATTAATATTTATTTCATTTTAAAATTAATCCATGTTCCTATATTTTTTACATGTAAACATGAAATCCACGTACATATAAATAAAAATATTCTTCATTTCATAACCAAATTAAACCTTTGTATGTGTAAGTATGTATGTAGGCACACCTATGTACGTGTATATGTACTGACATACATATAACTGGTTTCTTTTAGAAAAGATTTATTTTATTTTATTTAATATATGGTACAAATATAAATCTTAGGTATTAAATTGACTTTTTAAAATACTTTGTAGTCGTGTAAACTTCATCAGTGAAGAGAAGTTCTTGAGTCTGATGCGGGAGCCTCAGTTCTTACTTTGTATTTTGATAAATATGCCAGTCATTTAAAAATACGGTAATAAAAGGTAATTTGATAATGAAATGTTGAAGTATTTTGAAAAAAAGCTATTAGTATAAATGATTTATGAATTTAAGTTGGATTTTAGGAAGGTTTTAATTTTTAAAATTTTCTCTGAAAGGTTATTGATTCAGCGTATTTCGATAGGTAAATTATTGTAGTTGTTAATAGCTTTATATATATATTGGTTCTGCATTTGGGTTATTTTAAATTGCGGCATTACGATTTGGTTTCCATTTCTCATAAGCTTGAAGTACTCTTTGTTTTCTGTAAGGTTTTTTCTTTGCATATTTTTAATGTGGAATTGCTTGAAAATATCATCCTCGTTTGGTACTGGAATTAATTTGAAAATATATTTTGTTGAAAAGGTAGATTTTTTTCAGTATTACTTTAATAATGATCCTTTGTGATATTTTACTGAGTTTAGATTTTTTATAAGAACCTCCTTATCCAATAACGGCTTTTGTCGTTATCTTTCCTGAAAAAACCTAGACCGACGTTTAAGTACGGTAACAATTATTTATTTTTAGCCATTGAAGCTGCTTATTATTCAAATATACTCCTTTACATATATTTTTTAAAGGATTTGTGTTTTTACTCCTAATGAGTATTCCTTTAAATAAAGTGCCTTAAATTTTTGTTGTGTTTTTTTTATATATTCTATTGAATTATATAAATTCTTTTATATAATTCAATAAAATATATAAAAATTATTTTGTACAGCAGATACCTACAATGATTTTTATAAAATAAATTCCACCAGCGTTATTACATTGTTAATATTCTATTATACTCGACGTAATAAATAATGTTGATTTATAAGCCAATAGCTCGAATTTATGGTAGGAGTATTTAATTTTTAAAAGCCAGATTATAAGTCTTCTGGTTTGCGTCTTCTGAGTCGCTAAAACACATATGCCGTGTTTTAGCGACTCAGAAGCAAGCCAATACTTAACCACAACACCAACACTCACAATAACACATCAGCCCTGATGATGGACCCTGCAATAGGATCCGAAACGTCGGCCAGAAAGGTCGTTAAAATACGGCATAACATCCCAGAAGACACAAACCAGAAAAGTCTAAATCGCCATGAAAACTTAAGAACATTCAGATTATAAGCATTTATTAAACATAAACCATTTGAAACATTTAGGCAATATTACAATACATCGCTGTTCAAATTCAAGGATTTAATATATTTCTTAAACTGCTCGTATTTTTAAAAGTTTTTTACTTGAAATTTGTTTTGTGACATCAAAATGTTGTACCATTCAAATCCCAAGTGGGAAAGTATAGTGATATTGTGCCATGGTGGTTGGTTAAGTTGGCATTTTTATTTGCCCCTTTGTTCTATATTTATTAGTTGTGCACATTGTACAGTCCAAGGGTAACATAATAATGTTTATATGTAATTGAATTGAGTGATTTCAGCCAAATGATGCTCTTTTTGGAATCGATACTACGATCCAGGATATATTCAATTCAATGGAAAGTGAAGTGACCATTGCTCAAAATGACTTAATTATAATGAGAAGTTATCTGGCGCAGCTCTCGGAGGCTGAGTTGACTACATCGGTTACTAGTACACTGAACCAATTAATCAGTGCAAATGTGATGAAAGTATCAGGATCGCAAGCAAAAATCCCCGACTGCATTTCTGTAAGTAATATACAGGGTGTTTCCTACAAAGTCCACCATATTTCAGGGGACTGTATTCTATGTTCTTACACTTCGTAAAAATGTAAATATTTTAATTGTTCGCATTCTTCTTCCAATATTTCTGATTTTTATTCTGTAAAACATTGGATAATGCTTTATGTAACTTTTTTCGAGTATTATAAATTCATTCATTCTTATGAAAGTCTTTTTCTTCTTTCTTGGCGTTTCACCCCTATGGGGTATTCTTGCCACAAAACAAGTGTGTTTCTTCGTTGGTAATGGGTGTGATGGTTGCGTTTCAAATAATATAAAATGTTTCAGAAAACTTCCGGTAATTTTTTTTATCTGTACAATAATGCACAAGGCTTTGATTTATGATTATATTGATTGCATTAGTGGCTATAAGTGCGCGCTAGTGTAACAGACGGTATTTTTGTGTTGCATTCCGGTCATGGAAGCGCACCGTGTGCCTATACGCTGAGACTCGCGCCGCTGGAATGTGTTACTCGTATTATTTAACTCATGGCGAGTCATGGTTATTAGTCAAATTATGAGCTTTAACTCATTATTTGACTAAATTGTCTTTATTGTTACCATTTTTATTTTTTTAGCAATATCAAGTGAACTTCACGGACGTGGTATCAACTACAACAACGACATTTTACAATTGCGTAGGCCCGATTAGGGAAAATTTTACACAGGCTGTTGCAATAATGGAAAAGGAAGAATCGAAGATAACCTTCTTACTGGAAGTCGCCAAAGTAACTTGCCTATTAGGAAGGGCCGGTGGATTAGCAGCGTGTCCCAGTGCGATTATAGATGTGCTCAGTGGAAAGTGGATAAATTCACCTATCGGCAGCTCAGCTAATGTGAGTCAAATTAAATCAATACTAATCCATAATTAGTCCACAACTATCCACGTGCATAACAATATGCCAATTTTTTTCATATTTCTATTCACAAAATAATCAACGTTCTATTAACAAAACGATCAAATTGAAATTGTATTATTTGTAAAACTACAATAGAACTTCACACAAAGATGATCTATCGGTACGTAGTAGAACTTACAAATACTCAAAAATATAATAATCTTGACTCCATACAGAGCTACGGCTTCTCTCTCTCTCTCTCTCTCTCCCCGTCTCCATCCCTCTCTATCATTATCCCTCTCTAACCGTATCGTGGGACCCGTACTCATCGTATCGTGAGTACGGGTCCCACGATACGATGATGGTTAAAATATGCATATATATATGTTTCAACTACTGTTTCATAGTTTCCTCCATTTAAATAAAATAACAGTGGTGTATTCTTTCAGACATCTGAAGCTTATCAGCTCGTTAGCGATACAGGTGCAAGTATGACTATTTGCCAAAGTGCTGCATATAACGGATTGAAGACAGAATCTATAATACCACAGATTGTTTCTTGTACATTACTTTAGTAGCTGACTTTGTTCGTCATTTTATTAGATGCCTACTATTTGTACATCTTGTACGTTCTGGCAAGAAATAAACATTGTTAACCAATTGCTCTTTTATTCCAATGACCTATAAACCTTCCCTAAAATTACAATAGTTATTTTCTTCAAAAATTCGTTATTAATATCAAAAAAGTCGATTTTATTGCAATGTTGTTTAAGCATATTTGTCTGTAACATTTTTAGTAGGAATCTGACCTCATAATTAATATTTGATAATGAAAAACTTACTGATTTATTATTTATTACTGCGAATACCACAGCTCTTCCTACGAAGTTCTCATCACGAACGATATGAAGAGGTAACAGAAATCCGTGGACGAGGAAATAAACAACTCAATATGAAGACATGGAAAGAAAAAATCTTATTCAATCAGTTTAACGAGGTGAAAATATATTTTTCAAAGAGGGAACATACTTAGAGCAATGAAAAGCATTGAAAAAATTCCAAATTAAAAAAAATCAGCCAAATAGTAAACATAAATATTTTTTCGTATTATCCTTTAGATTGGGAATTGAAAATGCTTTTATGTCCGGTAAAGATAATATATATAAGACCCCCGGGTCAGACAAGCTGGTGGCTGAATTATTTAAAGCAGTAGGTAGAGAGTTTGTCCAATACCTGCACAACCTAATTCAAAAAAAAGTATGGACAGAAGAAGAGATGCCCGAAGAGTGGAGACTAGGAATTGTGGGTCCACTACACAAGAAAGGCGACCAACTCGGGTGCTGTAATTACAGGGGAATAACGTTGTTAAATAGGTACCAGTTATAAAATAATGTACAACATTTTATACAAAAGATTGCTCTCAATGTCTGAGGAAATCATTGGCAACTACCAATGCGGCTTCAGGCCAGGCAAATCATGCAGTGATCAAATTTTCTCCTTGAGACAGATCTTAGAAAAAACGTTAGAATACAATGTCAAAACTCATAATTTCTTTGTAGACTTCGAGGTTGCGTATGATAGCATAAATCGGAATGCATTGTACATTGCAATGAGTGAGTTTGGAATACCGCGTAAGCTGATCAATCTGGTGAAACTAACAATGTGCCCAGTAACGTGTAGAGTAAGTAGGGTTGGCGGTGATCTGTCCGAGCCCTTTAAAGCGCTCCACGGAGTGAGACAAGGAGATGGATTGGCCTGCCTCTTATTAAACATGGCCTTAGAAAAATTTATTCGTGACTCAGGAATTGAGATAAGAGCAACGATATTTGACAACTCTGTGCAACTATTAGCTTACGCTGATGATATCGACATAATTGCGAAAACTCCCGATGCTTTATGTAATGCCTTCACAAATCTTGAAAGTTCTACCAAAAACATGGGTCTCATAGTAAATCAGCAGATCACCAAATATATGGCCGTAGAATGCATCCAACAAATCCCAACTCTCTCGTGTGGAAGTCAAAATATTGAAACGGTACCAAGATTTACATACCTAGGATCCCTGATAACAAGCAACAATAATACTACAGAGGAGACCCTGAAGCGCATAGTGAGCGAAAATCGCTGTTTTTTCCGCATACAAAAGCAGATAAAATCCAGACAGGGGTCCAGAAACACTAAGATATTAGTGTACAAAACGCTTATTGGGCCAGTGCTCATGTACGCAGCTGAGACGTGGGTACTAACTAAGAGGAATGAGCGAGCACACATGGAATTTGGCACAGACGTAACAACAATAAGCTCTATACTGTATTTACGGAGCCAAACGTCACAAAATTTATAAAACTGGGAAAAATTCGGTGGCTGGGCCATGTGGAGAGAATGTCCGAGCATCAAGCACCAAAGTCCCTGCTGAACTCAAGACCAATAGGGCGAAGGAGCTTAGGAAGGCCAAAATTAAGGTGGAGTGACAATGTCCTCAATGACATATCTGCCTTAGAGCTTCGGAACTGGAGACAGCTGGCACTAGACCGAGATGAGTGGAGGAAAATTATTGAGGAAGCCAAGACCCACCAAGAGTTGTAGTGCCAAGAGTGATGATGATAATGAAAGTTTCGGTCTTATGCAGCTTGAAAATGGGTCTAACGTTATCAAAAATCTATTTATTGCATCCATGTTGCATTGAACTCTGCAAAATTTTCTGAAATATTTTTCTCTGTACTATTTATTTCGTACTTCCGCTGCCTACTCCAACAGAGTTCCTATAAGTAGAAGCGCATGCGGGATATCTACTGGGCCATGTATTAATATTTTGTGAACAATGAGTGACATTGGATGCCACGAATATAACTGGACATAAAGCTTAGCCGTATCTCTGCAGAAAGCAGATTTTTTTTCTACGTCAAGAACAGTCGCATTTTTTATCGAATCCTGAAATGTTAGTGGACGTTTCAGGATTAAAAAATAATCTTCTGCTGGTATAACCATCGTTGCTGCTGCCATAATTAGCCTTAGGCACATCTACAAATTAGTCCAAGCATATTTCTAAATCTTTCTTGGATATGTCGCTTTTTTCTTCAATTAAATTTTTTTGAACACACAACGACACTTCCGGGTTCGGGCACCGGGAGTCTTCTGTTTTTCACCTCTGGAACCAACCGGAAAATCATCGAAGTCCCACTGATTGGTCCTTTTCGCCCGGCTCCCACGTCGGCTTGAAGCACACGCACCGGTTCCTGCAAAGTTATCTACCACCCACTAGTTTCTCAGGCATAATTTATAAACAAATTATAATTGTTCCTGCGTACGCCTCGGTTCCATATGATGTAGTATTGTCTACTTTCTTCGTGAACTAGAAAAGTACTTTCGGAATAATAATTACAAACCCTGGCAAATATTGTATACTTCGTAGAGCAATTTATTATCAAAGTCTTTAAACAATCTCGAATGAACAGAAAATATTTCCTTAGATGCCTTGTATTTGATTATCGAACATTTTAATTCAAGGATTTCCAATTTTATCTAATCTGCGTCCATTACGACCATCACATCTTATTTACCAAGAAATAAAAACAATAAAGTGATAATTATCTCTTCATATATCCATTTGAGAGTATTGTAGAGTTACTTTATAAAATGTTTACTTTTACTAGTCCTAACAGCCTGGTCAATTGATAAATCGTGAGACGAAAAGTTGCTCTTTTTAGTTTATTTATTAATTTTTACTAATTATTCAACTAACACATGTACGGATGATACGATATTTTCCAGAATAGTTAAAACGAAGGTGGTATTAACAATGAAATATGTATGTAGGTACAAATAAATAAATGTTTGTATTACAATATCAGGAATACCAATGGAAAGTAAATGTACCGTGCGTTTTATATCGGCATTTTTTTTAAATTACTCTGCATCGCCGACCCCGTTGTTGTTATTGTATATGCACAATGCACATGCATAGTTGCATACCAGCCATGCACAGTTGGAAGCGTCAGTGTGAGATATTATGATCCACGAATTATTCTTCTTCCCTTATAAAACAAATAAACAGCAAATTAGCTCGTTAGTGTAGTGGTTGGAACCCCCTCCTTGTGAGCCAGTGGTCGGTAGTTCAAGCCCCATTCCAGAATACTACTCGATTAATTTTAATTTCAAAGCGCAGGCGTTTGGCTTATTATTAAAAATATTAAGAATATTAATGCGACGATCTATATTTTTTTTAAGAAAAAAATCTTTCCTCCCCCTAAAGTCTTCCTCCGATATCCCAAAGAAAAAGTAGATATTTTAAGTACCTAAAAAAAAGTAATTAGTTTAAGTATAAATATATATCAACTTTCCTTTTGCACGGCGAAGAAAATAACTACGATCTGTTCCAGCACCAGGCAACAATATGGGCCTATTTAAGATAACCTTGTTTAAAAGTCCATTGCAATAGCTCAGCTGGCTATTTGTTTGCGGAAACGATTCAATTCGGGTGATGTCGGTCGGGTGCTCTCGGCGCAATATATCTCACGCCGCGCCGCGCTGCCGATACCAGGCCCAGATTGGGCGCGCATTCCAAACATTATTAATGTACTTGAAGTGTTCTTAATATTAACTTTATACAGACTTTAACATGTACTGGCTATGATCCGTAAAAATTACGTACTTTTTTATATTTTAGCAGCCAGTTAAGGCTGTGAGAACAACGGCATCTAGAGAAGCGTAGCTCTTAATAAAGTTAATGATAGACGTTGTTTAATTGATCCTTTAGAGATAAAACTCACTAACCGAAATATCGATCAAAATGTGTTATGAATCCAGACATTCATATTTTTTCCATAGCTAATCCAGATAAAAATAAAAAAGTGAATATTCCGTATAAATTTATAGTTATTTTGTAGTAAAACTCATCATTTGAACATTTTCAATAATTTTAATATCACATAATTAGAGCATAAAAGGGAAAGTTCTTAGAAAAATAAGGTCATTTTCGTAATATTTTACAGAGCTGCAATACATAGCTACGTATCTGTAATTTTATATTTTTATTCCTCTTTTTCAACGCTATTTTTTCGAAGAAGTTTTCTCGTTGTTGCTTGAATTATAGAATCATTTCGTGTTTTAATTTCCTCTTTTCGTACGATAAAAGAATTGGTGGATTCTAGCCGGAATCCGGGAAAAAATTTGAATGTCTTGGACATTGATCAGTTTCTTTTCCCGGGGCTGGCAAGAATAGTGAGTTATATTAAATACAAACATTCATATTTTTTCCATCTCTATTTAGGTAAAAATTTCGTATCTATGTATGTATCGTTATTTAGTGGAAAAACTTATATTATTGAAAACTTAACATTTTCAATAATTTTAATACCTCATTTTGAATTTTAAATCTCAATATCTCAAAACAACTCCCACGTCACTTAGTGAGTTTTACCTCTGAAGGGACGAAAAAGAGAATTATGTTTATTCACTTCTAATACCTCGTTTTTATTTTAGCCATCAGGTGGCGTAAGGGACGGACATTGTTGCGTAGAAAATGTCATGTGCGACATGGATGTATGCATTTATTAATTTTTATTTTTATCAAACTGAACCTAATTCAGAGTATGTTATTAAATAAGTATACAGTCAATGTCTTCATTTTATTAAAAACAGTTTTGAAATCATAGTAATTTTGAAAGCGGAATTATTAAATTATTATTAATTCAAGGGAGTTACGGACGGATGGGGGAGACAGACAATCTATATTATAACTGTCGTAAAAATGTTGATAGTAATGCAAATATTTCCATTGCCAGCTAAATTTTTTTTTTTAATTTTTAAAAAAGAGATTTTAAATAATGTATTTATATATAATTAAATGTTTAGAAATATTATATGCGTTATTTAATATTCGAGTTACTTCAAAAATGACATTTATTTATTGGAAATATCGATACATTTATTTTCTTCAATCAAATTTATTTTTACTCCGGGCAAGACTTTTAATTTGAATAATCACGGTAAAGGAGGCACTCGTTATAATATATAAAAACCCGGTAAATATTAATAGGGATGTTAAATTAAAAACTTCATGGTATTCGGCGCTGAAAAATCAATTGAACTGACGACTCCGCACAGATAATTATCATTCACATCACTATTGAAGACTCCTCTGGAAAAACAATGAATGTCACTTAATATTAATTTATTTAGAGAAAACAGTTTTTTATAGTTTCACAGTCCATATTTCTTTCACTAATACTCTTTTTATTCAAATATTGAATCAACTTATTACTATGTAAACATATTCTATGTATGTATATTAAATGTATGTACTGTCAAATTAACAACGACGTTTTTTGGCGTTCGGTGGGCGGTTATCCTGTTTCTTGCGTTGGACAAACATATATAAATTTAACTATTACAGCGGACCACGATGGTTTTATCCGATTCTGATTTTTTCTAATAAATAATAACCCAAAAAGTCAAAAGATGGTATTAAAAAGTCAGTTTCACAAAACAGTGACATTCATTGTTTTTCCCGAGGAGTTTTCAATTATAACGCTACAAAAATTCTTGACAACACCTGCCTCCGACACGGTATCATCAAACACTACATTAAGACATAAACAGCCAGCTCTAGACACGGTACTGCGATCCAGTACTAAACCTATCGAAAACTTGGACACATCCTGACTTCGGTATGGTATTTCAAGGCAATACATAACTACACATCAACACAAATTCATCACATCAGCCGTGATAATAGACCCTGCAGTGAGATCCGAAACATTCGGCCGAAAAGGACAAAAACGTCGGCCAAAAAGGACACATATACACGGCAGAATATCACAGAAAACTACATACGTAAGTTCTGAATGACTGTGAAAACCTCAACATTTTTTGCGGAGATTATTATTTTTTTTTAAATATAGAGATGCGAGCACGTGTTTATCGGAATACGTGTTACCTCAATATTATTACCATTTTCAAACTAAGCTAAACGCTTGTGCTATGAAAATAGGACTAACTTGCTGGTCTAGAGTGAGGTTTGAACCCGCGAACTTTGGATCACGAGACGAGAGTCCTAACCACAAGACCAACAACCTACTCATTGCTTGAAAACTGTACACAATCCAAAAATTTTAAAGAATTTATTCACCAGTACAATTATGCAAATGCTTCGGCGTCTTTTGGAGCACAAATTTCTGATGTACCAGGTGTTGTGTCATATTGTTTGAAAATTTCGGGTGAAGTGTACAACTTTAAGAAGTTTGTAGACTGATGGAGAGATACCGGCCTATCCGCAGCTATACATTTATGACGCAGTTATGATACGTATGAGTCATCCTTCTTATATATAAAACCAAATTAACTAATCAATTAGAAGACATACAGAAAAATCTAATTCGATAAAATATGCAAACCATCGATTATGTCATCCGTCATGTAAACCCGTATGTTCTCTAATACAAAAGGTTGAAGGAAGCGGTTGAAAAAGAAGAATCTAGATTGGCAACGCATAGAGGCCAGATGCGAGATGTCAGACTACTCTTCACACGGTCAACAGAAGATGATCAAAGAAGATATAAAGCTCCCTCTAATGCAAGCGAAGTCGCCATTGTTTATGTGGTAGATCTCAAAGGTGGGTTACCGACAAACGCAGATTTGCTGTTCACCCTAAGAATGTAGGAGGTCTTCAGCGTATTAACACTAGAAGCGCCGCAGTCCCATTTTTATCCATCCGCAAGTTTGATCGTCTATAACTTTTTTGTTTTTTTATTTAGGTCGGTGAAACTTTTTGAATTTTAGTAATTTTGTGTATTTATATAATTCAAAATGTTTTCAATTTTATAACAAGAATAGTTTATTAAAATATATAAGATATACCTAGAAGTGCCGCTTGTCCCTTTTTTGTCCCATCATTGTTTTGACATAGACAAAGATGAAAATTATGTAATAAATGGGTTTCCTTACCTTGAAAAAGATGATAATATACCAAATAATGAGCGTTTAGGTGATTGGGTTGTAAAGAAATTGATGGAGCCGTACATCATTAAGGACAGAAATGTTACTTGTGACAACTTTTTCACTTCACTTTTGTTAGCGGAATATTTGAAGTCCAAAAATACTAGTATCGTAGGCACAATCAATAGAGCTCGCAGAGAAATACCCGTATCCGTGAAGACCGCAAAAGAAGAATTACACATTACGTTTGTGCTAAAAATCGGTGATACATCATTGACTATTTATCAGGCTAAATCTAATAAAAATGTTCTAATGCTCAGCACTATGCACTCCAATATAACAATAGACCCTAGTTCAAAGAAAAAACCTAAAACGATATTATTCTATAACAGCTCGAAATATGGAGTAGATGTCGTAGATCATATGACTCGTAAATATACAGTAAAGGCAGCTTCAAGACATTGGCCAATTCATACATTTTATAATTTGTTATATTTAGTGGGTATAAATGCGTGGATGTTGTATAAAATAATCAACAACAGAAAAATTAAACGCAGAGTATTTTTATTAAAATTGGGAGAAAATTATATGTCCAGTAGAAAAACAACCATTCCGTGAGATTCCATACGAGAGAGAAAAGATAAACGAACAAGGTGTCAGGTCAGAAAGTGCCAGCTGTGAAAAAAAACTGACTGCAATAAAGGTAATTCATGCGTTAATTGCTCTACACACAATGGTAACTAGTTTATAAATATTTGATCATTACTTCCTTTCTTTCAACTCGTGGCCTCTGCTTGTTTGCCGGCTTGCCGTCGAAAATTTGGATCGATTTTTAACCCTTTTCCCGTGATCCAATCAAGCTGAAACTTGGCAAGTAGACTCTTGGCGACGATCAAGAAGATCTTTCAAATATTCGATAAAAAAAATTAATAATTATAGTATAATTTCGGATTTTTAGAAATATTATTGGTTTTTTCAAATTGAATTATTATTATTGAATTAGAAAAGTTTGATTACTAGCAACGGCGGCCAGATAAGGTGGCGGAATATTTTCTAAAATTGAATTAATCCATCGGTATACATAATAGGTACTTCACTACGAATTTCGAAAATCTAAATTGACTGACAAATGTTTTTAGAATTTAATCTTCAAAGCATGAAGTTTCTTATCAAAGCTCAAGATATATTAAATTACTGTTAGTTTAGTATTATGTTATAAGTTTTAATTCGTCTTGAATTGTTGTTATATTTTATAATGAAAGGGAGTATAATAAAAACTTGCTTTTTATGGGTTACTTTTTTATTACAGTTACAATTACTATGCGAGTAGCGATGATTTTGATACAAAACCAAAAAACATTAATATAATAATAATAATAATAATAAGTTTTTTATTCATATAGAATTGCGTTGACGTATCTTTTTTGTTGGTTTCGGCACCTGTGATTGAATTGTTTTGCTGGACCGTCTTTGACTTGCCATAATATCAAGAGATATTTTAGCGTACCGTAGCTGCACTGTATTTCAGCAATACGTTGGGGTGTATTGCTTCGGGGTTAAATGTTGATGTCTCGCTTGTGCATTCATTATCGACGACACTAAAATTCTTTCTGGAACCTCTAGACTCATCGAAACACTCCGCCACTCAGTTTGGAACCTTAAAGATCTTTCTCAAAGCTTCTAGAACATTCTCCTTTTATAACTTTCCAGAGAATCCTCAAACCTTCTAGAACTTTCTGGAATCACCTAGACTCACTGACACAATCCGCCACTCAGTTTGGAACCTTTTAGAGATTTTTAACTTCTAGAAAATTATACTTCCATAACTTTCTAGAACATTCTCGAACCTTTTAGAACTTTCTGGAAACTCTAAACTCACCGACATAACTTTCGGGAATCTTCTAGAACGTTCTCCTTTCAGAACTTCCTAAAGCTTAAAACATACAAACACCACTTATTACATCCCCCTTCTTACCATACTAGCCCCTCCCAGCAACCACTTTCACTTTCCGCCTGCCCCTCCCCCGCTCCCGACAACTCCCGCTCCTATTTAGTAGATAAAATGTCTTCTAGTCTTAGGTTAGTATATTACTGAAGATGATGCAGTAAGCATCGAAAACGTTTTAATTAATTTATTTAATTAAACCGTCATTGTATGAAGTAAACAACGTTGTGTTAATAACTATGAATACATAGTTATTTACAATGAACATCCACAAAGTTAATCACGAAAATTTCGAAATATTATCAATGAAAATATTTATTTTCGGAAAATCAAAAAATATATTATAAAAATAGATGAATAATAAATAATCTATATACGTGGGAGGTTTGTACAGTTCCATGTATTCCATATGAGAGTGCATACCTATATTAAATTGTAATATGTGCGATTTATAAAAATATTAGATGATTTAAATATATAAACATGAATTATCACATGCAGCTACATAATAGGTAAGATGTAATAAGAAATAAGTTATACAGCAAGAATTATTCAAATAAATAAGGCGTACAAAATAAGAAAAACATGGTGCGAAGCGAAAGAGTAAGTAAATGAACGTTAAGTATATAAAAGAATCTAAAATATCATATTTTCACAAAACTTATTTATCACAGTTTATATGTAGCTGCCAATTTGTTTAAATTTTATAATTACAGAAAAATTTTACTCTGCAAATATGTTCTTTTATTTTATTTTCATCCTCTCATTTGCTTCACAAAATAACCTAGGGGGCTGTCTTACTCTGTGTAATGCTACGGAAACCGTAATGCCCCCTCGAGCCAAATTCTATGTTTTTCGATAAATTTTTCTTCAATTTTGCGTAATGTGGTCCATCTTCGTTTTATTTGGGACTTACAAAATGATGCTTGATTTTCTTTTTCTGTTTTTGTTTTTTTTCTGTTGTTTTCCACGTACTGTAGTTTTAGAGAAGATTTGATAGATTATACTGTTGTATCATATCAAACAAGTATTTTCTTGCACATACCATGACGCCGGATGATCCTGAAATAATGTAACCAAAATTTATTCACAGTTAAAAAAGATTAAAATCTCAAGATGCGGGGGTTTTAGCGGCTCAACTTTCATGAAATCGTAAAGAAAAAATACCAGCTTTCCGTTTAATTAAAAATCATAGTTGTGAAGCTTTAAGAAGTTCAGCAAATCCTCTCAGGTTTCAAAATTTTTCAAAAAAAAAATTCTTCAAAAGAGATTTATATATTTTAATAAAGAAAGTAATTTTAAATAAAAATATTTTTATTTACCCGTTTCATTGTATTTCATAAAAATCGAAAACATCACGAAAAAAATTTATTTTTCAAATGTATGCTTATGAACAGATACCGAAAATCAATACGTGCATTTAACGCAACGACTAATTTCTGACTGATGGACTAACAGCATGGTTACTCAGAGGGAACAGAAAACGACATTCCACTATTAACTTATTAATTGTATTTGCCTTTTTTTTAAACCTGGGATGTTTTTATCCACTTTTGGCCCCATTAAAAAGCGGTATACCTTTATTTGCCTCATAGTGTATTGTCATAATAGATTAAAAAAAAAACACTGAAAGACGTTTTTCTTCGTCATTTGGCCGCAATGAAAGAAAACCCTCAAAAAATATTTAAAAAAAAAAAAATTATTAGCGACACTAACAGGATAATAGGTATAAGATACTCTAATAATAAAACATTATAAATGAAGATTATGCCCATTATCCCAATTACAAGTGTCTTCGGCACGCTCTAGTTACATGTATTTTTGCATGTAAGTATATTTTACATGTTCATTTATGTGTATTGTATATTTAGTGTTTGAATGTAGTGCGATTAGTATTTAATAAATAATTTTCAAAGGAAGCAAACACTTGGTGGTGATACATTATAATTAAATAAATAATAATAACTAAAGTAAGTAGATAATATTTTAAACAAAAAATGCAACAATTAGCCCGTAATAAATTTTTGTTCCACAGTAATGAAGTAGTTAAGCATCAAGATTTCCAATGGCGTCGTATTTTATTTATTAATTCCACTTTTTCCACTTCTAGCGTCAAAAATCTTCCACCAGACATCAGACCCGCGTTTTATACGAATAATAATATAGGTAAATTTTTAGTCAATTGTAAAGATAAGGAGTATAAATTTAGCCATTCTGGTGTATATTCATTAAAATGTAACGATTGCCCCGCGTTTTATATAGGAAAGACATCGCGTAATGTAAAAATTAGAGTAAAAGAACACTTGCGGTGTTTAAAAAATAGTGGGTTCTCAGAGTTTGTAAATCATTTAATTGAAGAAGACCACACGTTCAATAATAGCACAGGAGTTAGGATTATCCATAAAAACGGAATAGGAAATAGATTAGATAATTTAGAGGCATTAGAGATAAGAAAAGCCATTAATTTAAATCATAAAATAATTAATAATCAATTAAATTTGTCTTATAGTCCACTCTTAAATATGTTCCCTCTTAATAATAATATTCCCTGTATAATCCCACCCCCTACCCCCACTATTGGCACTCCGTCCTTCCACCTTTCACACTAGTATATAAGCGCATAACTTTTGTATGTTTAGACAGTTAAGATCCCTGAAGAAGCTACGGTAGTAGCGAAACCCGGTTGGATTCCTAATAAATATAAGTGGTGTATAACAAAGTTATTATTATTTATTTAAAAGACTTTCACATCCATAGCTTCGTTTCTGTGAGACTTATATAATTCGTCTTAATAAATTAATCACCCCTCTGGGGACAATATCTCCATAGACAAAGTAACTGTTCTTAGAATATATCTGTATTAAAAAATAATGTTCAAATGATAATTTTTATTTTTCACATCCGTTAGTTCATTCATATAATATGTCGGAATCTTTTAGAAAGTTCGTTTGGATATTTTGTAGTAATATTTAATCATCCCTTGCCTGAAGGGGATCTCTGAAATACTTCAGAGCCAGTAATAACTTTGCAAATATTTGCACAATCGCACCCACATCCGTGTTGGCTTACAGCACATCCGGAGGGGTACATAACCGTCAAATATTTTAAGAAAATATGATTTTATTTTTGGAATTATCTTTTTTCGACGCGTAACGGTAAGCAGCGTGTAGCGAAAATGCGAGACGACGAAATTCACTTGAAATTAGTGTTCCAGTAATATCTTAATTAATATATTTTTTCGAACTCACGACTAGAAAGTGAAATTATTACGCTGCTGGAGAAAGACCCCGATCTCAGACGCGCGGATGCCAACGCGGCAATTAAACGATATAGCCACCACCGCTTCTTCATGGCCCGTCCAAAATATACTATACTGCACATTATAAGAGCAGGGCTTTGCTAAGACGAGAGTCATTAATTAACTAACTCCATGTTTTCATGGGTATACGGCTAGTAAATAATGTATAGTCAACCATAATAGAAGTAGTAATCATAAAGATGCTTAATTCAAACGCCGACAAATGATTGGTAATTGAATTTTAAATTAGAACTGTTTAAAAAATTACGATTTTAGGTGTCATAGTACATAGTTTCATGAATACAAAAATAACAGAATGTTAGTTAACTTAGTAAAAACCACTACCAGATTTAAGGTCTACCGGTTTCGAGACGTATCCGTCTCTTCGTCAGGACCAACACTACACTACTATATTCACAACACTTTCCACCACCACCATAGTATTATTAAACTTTTTCCAATATTTATCACATGCGTGTTAATCTTGTCAGAGACAAGCATGCACTAACTAGCCTACAGAACAATCAGGAATCTAACGGGAGAGTGCGAGGGGGCGCGGTCGAATGTGGGTTTTACCAAATCTTTTGTGTAAGTTAAATTAAACAAAGGGCTATATGGAAAATTGATTTGGTTGTAAATTAAAGGTGCTTTGTTATTCACCGCTTCCTTAATGTAAGAAATTTCTAAATTATTTAATTTCAAACCTTTATTTCATGAAAATTATAAAAAAGGTGTTAAGAATATCACGAAATAAAACAAATGAAGGAAAATTTGATTTTTCACAAGTATAAATCTAGTTTTATCATAATTTATGAATGATTTACAATCTAAAAGTTTTAAAAGAAACTAAATCCACCGTGTAACTAAAGCCTTATTTTTAGATTAAAAACAATTATGTAAACTTATCCCACAGCATTATTTTCAGGTAAACTGTGACAATCAATCATTTTCAAATTATTTTATGCCGTGCGATATTTAGTTAAAAGATAACTTATTTAAAAGCATTTTTATAGTTAAAATGTCTAATGGTTGTGAAACAAAAAGTAAAATACGGGAGATGAGAATTTCGTTATTAACTTTAAAACTCCATTTGCTTAGTTCTCTATGGGGCTAACAAAGTTATAACAAGTTTTACAAATATTAAATTGAATTCAATATCTACCGTAAAATATTTTGGGATTCACAAATTTATGTTTATAATATCTTCTTCCTCGGAATGATCAGATAAAACGGTTTTCTTAAAAAGATTACAATACAAATTGTTTTTGTATGTAGTGTGAAGATGATTTTTATTGAATTAATAGTTTAATAAAATAATTTAAATCAAGGCGAGTATTGAAGGCATCAGGAATAGAGGGAGTCCACGAAAGACCTGTCGTGATTTGATAAACCAGAGGATGGTCCTGTCTAAAATAGTTGCAACAACTTAATGCAGTGTGTTTATATCGTCACAGTGGCGTGGTTGCGGGAGACAAATGTAACACAAAGACAAATAAAATAAAAAAAATTAAACGCCTAGTCACTGGACACGAATTTAATCGGATAACTGTTCTAACACTGAATGTTTAGG
The DNA here is from genome assembly GCA_016648135.1 of Agrypnia vestita. Lineage (NCBI taxonomy): Eukaryota > Metazoa > Arthropoda > Insecta > Trichoptera > Phryganeidae > Agrypnia > Agrypnia vestita. The sequence goes on from JADDOH010002360.1 coordinate 101,957, forward strand.
GAATGTTTCGCCCAGGTTGGCACTATTCTACGTCACTCATCCCTGAAACTATTAATCGCGCTGTTCGTATCGATTGCTATTAAGAATATTCTGCTCGCCAGAAGACACCATCTTCACTGGCCATATATTTGTCAACTGGTCAAACTGCTAGCTGCTGCACATTTCGCTTTTCTATAGCTTAAGTCGGTTGTCAGAAATAACAACAACTCGCCACTTTACATAATACATCGTTCTCTCACATCGCATTACATCACATCACATACATCGTTTTCTCGTTGCAGCGAGAATGTTCGAGTATTTTCTCCACATTTTTAGTAATTTCTCCACATTTCTTCTTCTTCTAGTGATTAAGATAATAACTCAGGATCTTTCAAAAGGCTCCAGTAATACGCAGTTAGACTCTCTTGACAATTTGTTCAGAACCTTAACAATCGCTTTTATACGAAGATGTATGAATATGGATAAGAACAGAAGAGTGTGGTGCTCAATCCTCTCTACCCACCCCCGCGGTGAAACGGTGTCATGATAAATAAGAAAATGAGGATTCTTATTATACTTTTATAACAACAAGTATAATATAAATCAAACGTCACATTTTACACCACGGTAACTATTCTTTTATTCAGTCCCCATAAAGTATAAAAGTATTTTGTGATCATTGTTGGAAATTCGCACGTTCGAAAAGCCACACACTCATAAGCGACACCTAAAATTAAAATACGAATTGTATATTTAAAATAATTTATATATTTATATAATAAAACAGAAACTACTTAGGTGGAAAACTTAATACTCAGGAACGTGCTCTGGGACTGGTTGAGTGGTATACATTATTCTACAAAAATTAAGTAAAAAGTATGTAGAGGATGTAACATATTTTGTCAACAATGTATATTCCAACAAGGTATATTCCAATCTAAATTATGAGTCGAAAATTTTCAAGCCACTGTTTTCTAATATCGATAGTTATTGATTAGATTTAACGTGGTTTAATTAGCTGAGTGGTAGTTCATTATTAAAATAATACAATTTAAATACTCTGATGTTCTATTGTACTAAAAGTTTTAATGTTGCCTCTGAGAATGATGGATGTCTCCATTGAAAGCGCTTTGGCTTATATATTATAACTCAAACAGTGGATTAAAAACTAAGGGCTGAAATTTTATTATTTAATTAGTTATATAGGTAAGCTTTCTCAAAGTTTGCATTTTTTCAATATTTCTGAGTAATAAACTGTAAAAAATTAGAGAATCATTAAATTTTTTTCAATTGGTTAAGCAACTTTGTAGATTGACATTAAAGAAAAGATTTTATTATTTGTTTATATCTACATATATTCATTAATTACATCTATATGTTTTGGAAAAACATTTCCATCGTCAAAGTGTTTCATAAAAAAAAATATTTTTATAATTTTTTTTTCTTAAAACACCCTGACGATGGAAATGTTTTTCCGAAACAAGTAGGTGTAATTAAAGAATATACGAAGATATAAACAAAAAATAAAATAATTTTTTTAAATTATTAAAATAACTTCCATCTAATAAAATTTCATATTTGAAATTCATTCGCTTTAATTCAAATCAAAAAAATAATTAGAACCTGTCTGGCATAAATTTCAGCAAGGTTTTGATCATTTTATTTTAATTGAGTTAAAAGTTTCTTTATACAAAATAAAATACTTGTATAAACCACTCAAAAGTGGTCTTACACAATTTTTTATTTATATATAATGTATCATGTCATTCTACAAAGTTAAAGTCAAATCAATAAATAGTATAAAAGTTTATTTATTTGTTTATTTTACTTGATTGTTATTTGAGAGTTTTCGTCTTATTATTATTATAAAATTTTGCAGACTGGCTCTGTCACACCCTGTATATTACCTACATATAAAAATCTCAGGTTTACCGATATACTGATTTTGATTTATTATTCCAAAAGACTTCGTTGCTAATCGGAGTTGTAAAAATATAAATTAAATGAAGGGTACTTAGGTTACACGATTTCTAATTTAACTTGTATTTCACGATTCACCCCGTGGTATAAACCACCTTTCGTGTATGCATGTACTTGTAAAAAAAATAAAGAATGTGAACTCCACAAAGACACCATTGACATGAAAATTCATCGTTAGGAAACCATTACCGTATTCCTGACATATTATTTTTCATTAAAAAAAATAATGTTGTACGTCATTATAAACTTGAAATGATTAGGTATCTCTCGACATTATAGACCTTCCCTTTTTAAATAGGTGTTACATCACGCGATATACGTCTCATAAACATGCGAATATAGTTAAGGACAAAATATTATGACAGATTTTTAAAATTATTTCTTTTGCGATATTTAATTCGTCGCCAAGATGACACACGGGAGTTTCCCAAAATAAACGAAATTTAACCTTTTTTTTCATATTGCTTATTACTTTCATATCATACTACATATCAATATACTTATTACTTTTAGATTAAGCTAAACGATTGTGCTATGAAAATAGGACTAACTTGCTGACGTCCATGAATGGGGCTCGAACCACCGACCACCAGATCAATATGCGGGCGGCATTATCACTACGCCAACAAGCTACTCTTTTTAAATTACTTTATTAGTAATACTTTAGTTAATTGATATATTTTTCAACTCTGTTTACCGCTTAAAACTTTAAGAATATTACTATGTGTAGGCGAATAATTTCAGCAAGTTTCGGTTATATTCCTAAAGGTTGAAGCACTTAACAGAGTCAAAAAAATATAAATTTATGTAGGGTAAAAAATTTGATATTTTTTAGATACGCCTTTATATCATGAATTCATTACATTTTAAATTGATTTTTCAATCCATACCATTCATTTTATATTCAATTGTTTTTATTTTATGTTAGATGAATATATCAAGATGAACGTCTGTCGTAATGACTGAGTGAAAGAGACGGGAGATAAATAGAGTGAATGGGGTTAAAAAGGGAATAACCGGCACGAGAGAATATACTATTTGAGCCGCATTTTTTGATTTATTTGAGCATACATGTAAACCGCTTTTATAACTTTCACGATCTGCATACATTATTGTTACAAGTCAATAAGTACTCAAAAGAACCAAGAACTTTTTATCTTGACTTCCAAAGGAGAAAATTTGAATAAAATTGAACAAAAGTCTGAAAGTAAAATTAAGATTTTGAATTTTGTTCCATCCGGTGAAGTCCCATGACGTCATCTTCGTACCCGATGCACATAGCAGCTCGTGCTTCGGGGCCCGGCTATTGGTCGTCACAGGCGAGTTGGAGGTCAATCATTCTGCGTTAAATGCACTTTAATATTATTTTTTCTATGTTATTTATTGGAAAATTTCAACAGTTTTTTAAATGGTATATGAGTTTTGATCAACTCGTACATTTTAATTCCATTGAGTTTAAAATAGTATTAGTAGTAGTAGTAGTAAAATAGTAGTGAGATATATGGTGCAACAATATAAACCTAAAACTCCGCGAGCAATTCATAAAAACTTATGTGTGGAGTATTTTGCTGTAAGGATGTAAGACATGGTGCATTGGCGACAGAGAAAAAAAAACGATTAGAAGCCTTCGAGATGTGGACCTACAGATACACCCTAGAAATTTCCCGGAGAGACCACTTTACGAATGATGAGTTGATGATCACCATCGCGAAAAGGCGTGCAAAATGGATGGGGCGTATTTTACGCCATGAAAATCTGCTAAAAACTATACTGGAGGGAATGGTAGAGGGAAAGATTGCCAGAGGGTGCCTTCGCCGTGAATATCTTGAGCAAGTGTGCCAAGATATGAATTGTGCCTCCTACACAGAGCTGAAGAGGATCGCCGGAGACCGAGCGGAACGGAGAAGAAGATGTGCTTTGCTGCAAACCAATCCCACGGATTGAAACCCAAGAAGGAGATACAATGGAGATCAAGACATGATTATTATTTAATTATTTATTTATTTAACGCCCTTATGGGCTTTTACAAAAATACAGAATATAAATTTAAAAAGAAACATCATAAGATAGATAAAATAATGATACAGAAAAACAGAAGACAGATAAGATAATAATTAGTTAAAGGCACAAATAATAATAGTTTAAAGGTAAAATAATAATACAGGAAAATTTACTATCCATTTCCATTTCGTTGAGATGTAAATAATTGTATTATGATAGCGCAAATCAATGAGAATAGAGAAAAATGTGTAAAATATTAAGTGGATACCTTTTTAGTAAATATTGTCACGAGATTCTAAAAACGAGAGGAACTGCACAAAATCGAGGATTTCCGAACTGTTTGAATCATTTTGGAAAATTTTGGAATAATTCAGAAACCAGTGAATCATACGAATATTTAAAAGGTGATTCGAGAATGAATGTTCTATATCGAGAGTCGAGTTTGACAACTGGCGTACTGTGCGATTTAAGTGTTCCAGAACCGAGTTGAGTATTCCAGTACGAAACAAGTGCGAAATATAGATTAAGGTTGCGTCGAAAGATTTCAATTTCACAAACCGCCTGCGGCAGACCGGTATATTTTACGTTAAAAATACTCGAAGCCAGAATTGTTATTTTTCAACTTTATTAATTTCCACACGAAATGTAAACATTGTACATTTTGTGCGGAAACGCTTGCGAAACCCACTCGATGAATTCACATCCTTCAAATAACACAAAGTATTCACAAAGTAAACCAATTTATTTCTTGCTGAATATATTATCATCTCGGCCGGCGCCCGGGGTTACCATTTAGAATGTGCTCCGCCAATTGACGAAGAGCGCTGGTCGGCTTAGTAATAAAATAAATCCCGAGCCCTAAAGATGATTGATTTTGAAATAATTGGCGGGTGTTCCCCCGAGGCGGGGCCCAACTTCGGGGAACTTCACCCACGGGAAAAATACCAACAGCGAATTTCGGAAAATTATTAATCAATTGATTCCGATACACGGCGTGGCTGACACTTAGCTCTCTATTGTAAAACTATTAATTAATTAACTCTTAAAAGACTGTGCTAGAAAATATCTTCGGAAACGGTGGTGTAACACAGCGTTACCTGATTAAAAATCGGTATAGTTTTTAATATGTGATAAAATATACATAATATACGATACAGATTATTATTAATTATATAAAGGTCCCTTTATATAATTATGTAAAGTAAACATACATATTTGCATTATTTTAGTAAATTATCATAAAATCATGGCATATCGAATTTACGTGCGCTCACGCTGACGTATCATTACAAACTGAATTCAATGACGCGGTCGCCAGGTCACCTCAGTCGCCCGCAGTTTGTCTTTGTCTAACACGTGTTACGCGACTCTACCGTACTTTTTCGATTTTGTTTTCGCTTTCACCGAAACCCAAACAACCGCCATCTTCACGAAAAGGCCAGGATAAGAAGAGTCAAGGAACTGCTGCAAGTTTAAGACAAAAATGGTCTCTTTTGGGTGATCGTAAACGTCATGGGGATTCGACAGGACTTGACACTTAAAGAAGATCAAGGACATATAAAATCTATTTAATTTAACAAAATTGTTACATTATTTGTTGCGAGAAAAGAATATTTCTTGCTAGACTTGACCTCATGTGTGAACATCGAGGTCCTTGTTTCTGCTCTTACGACTGCTCTCTCCACCAATCGCGATCCCGAGTCTAGTAGCGAACCCTTAGTCTACATAACTTCCACTTCCGCCTCTGCTCGTATATTTCCAGTGATCATGAGATACGTCAGGTGGCCAACAATTATTTTATTAAAAACCCAAAAGGTGTTAGAAATATTTTCACTCATGTTGCTTTAAGTCTTTTTTTTAGTACCAACGGAGTTTCTTCCTTCACTTAATTTTAAAGGCGTCAAGCATGTTTCTTTCTTTTGACTCTATCATGTTCCCTCTTTCTGTTAAAAAAGGAACATTATCGGGAGTTGTGAATCTTGATTGAAAGTGCTTATTTTTCGAGTTTTTATAGTCTCGTAACAAATTATATAGAATTACGACAGTACAATAGCGGTTTGAAGATATTTAGCCCTAAGCTTCAAAGTGGTCGTGCCCGTATGGCACGTCCCGTTTAAACCCCATTCACTCTCTCTATCTCCAATCTTTTTCATTTTCTCCGAAAGATTTTCATCTAAATATATTACAGACTTTTATCGAGAATTGAATAAATTATGAATATTTAATGAAGATTTTTCCAAGTAAGTTAAGAAAAATTATCACCAAGTTTGTGTCATCTATTGGCTATTAACATTCCTAGTGAAAGTTCCTCTACCTTTTTTTTCCTAGAAGAGTCGGGTGTAGATTGTGCTCACCGGTGCAGAATAAAACGCTGCAAGGACGGGCGCATCCTGTTTGTTCCAGGATACTTGAATGGAATGGGAATACCAAGAGAATGCTGGTAAAGGTGTTTAACTTGTTCAAAATCAGGCTTAAGGCTATTGGCACGTTCAAAATTTACATGGAAAATAACAATTAGTTCAAATTGAAAAATGTATTGAAAATCTAAAGGATTGAGGATAAAGTTATCCAAATAATAGAAAACTTATATTAGCATCAAATAGCATCTATAACTGGTTGTTCTGCGAGGTGGTGAATAGATAGGTCATGATCACCAATATGATCACCGACCTCCCGTGGGAGGTAGGCTCTATAAAAATTAGATTTTTTTTTAGCGAAATTTAAAAAACAAATTATGTTTTAATAATTATAATAAATGAAATTTAAAATAAATAAAATTTTAATAAATATTATTTTTTAATAAAAAAAAAAAATACTCGAATTTTTGCCTCACGGTCCAATGTTGCATTAAAAATTAAAATAAAATAGAATTTAAGAATTGTACAATAATATGTGTTTTTCCTCAATAATCTAAAAATTTGATTATTTAGTCACTTCCTAAATTTGACGCGATAACTTTCTATACTTTTGTTTATCAAGAAAGCGCATTAAGTTATGACTTCGTTATTTACTCAGAAAATTATCCAAAATTCGTACATGGAATCCTTTATCTCACATAAATTTTCTTGGGGTAAAATACAAAATATGTTTCCATGAAGTTAAATATGTTTCTAATATATAAAATTATTGTAATTTTTTAACGATTCATTTTCATAATAAATAACCGTTAGTCATTAATAAATAATATGTTTTATTTAATTGAAAATATAATTTAAATACCACTTTAATATACCTAACGCTAGCTATAACCCGTCAAAATTTATGTATTTATGATGGATATAATGAAAAAGGGAAATTTTTTTCTGCTTCTTATACCTCATTATTATATAATACTTCTTTATTATTTGAGCCATCTGGTAGCCTTAGTGATGGACATAGTTATATAGAGAATTAAAAATTTTGATTAACCATTAATACCAATGACAAATGCCATAAAATAATAATACATTTAATAGTTTTAATTTTCATTTAACTGAAATATTAAAAAAAAACTATATATTAAAAAAAATCTTATTCAGGGTATTTTAATCAAAATGCATAACGTCAATGTTTTCATTTTATTTAATAATAATTTTGAAAATATACTAATTTTTAAAACAAAAAATATATAAAAATATGGAAATTATTATTGTTATTATTATTATTATTATTGGTATTCTAATTAGGTTTTGGGAATATTTGCTTCATAAAAACATAATTCATATTCAATTAATTTGTTATCCAAAAACCTTAACTAATTCTTAAAATTAACTAATAACATCTCTTTATAATACCTTTAATATAATACAAAAAGTTGAATGTAAAATATTTAGATTGATAATGCCTCATAAGGCATAACGCGTCTCAGAAAATTAAAAAGTTAGAACTTAAAAAATAACTGTTTTAATTTCCGATTACTGATTTCATCGGGAGTCAAAAATATTCAAGTAATAGTGTCTTAAAATTAATAGTTATGGAGATAAATTATATTAAAAATTGCAATTTGTTTTTAAATATTTTTGTCTTTAGTAAGACGTTAGACTATACTGTCTTTCGACCGTCATTCGTTTTTTTTTTCTTTTTCATATTAACATAAACATATTTTACAATCATCTAAAACATTCACTAACACTTACATAGTAAGGTCACATTCCTTGCGTGTGATATACATAAATCATAAAGACAGTAAACTTTTAAATATTTTTGTCTTTAGTAAGACGTTAGACTATACTGTCTTTCGACCGTCATTCGTTTTTTTTCTTCTTTTTCATATTAACATGAACATATTTTACACTTATCTAAAAGATTCACTAACACTTACATAGTAAGGTCACATTCCTTGCGTGTGATATACATAAATCATAAAGACAGTGAACTTTCTACATTTTGTAAGTTTTATTCGCCATTTGCCTGTAGTAAACAGCATACAATCAAATCGCTCATTTTCCTTGCTTCCTTTTTTAGTTAGATATTTTTGTTTATTACAGTGTTATATTTGAAATAGGGGAAACCTATATGAATAGTTGTACCAATAAATCTTTTTCGTTCTACCCCTCTAAGGATATAATCGAATTTCATAAATTTTAGTCCTTTCGTGTAATTATCCATTAATTCTTGTTTTTTAAATATTGTGACGAGAGTCTTAAATAACTGTTTACAATCTAAAACAACTGGATATTATAGAAGTTCCTCGAACGGTCCGCATGAATCTAGAATTAACTGCCCTATTTTCGAAGAAACCATAATCTGTATAAATAAGGAGAAACTGATTGAACATTCTCGTTGCATCACGAACTAACATTAATGTATAAAAGCGGCGAGCAGAGTTGTTATGACGTTTCTGTGATTACACAGATAAAATCGAATCCGTAAAACAACAATTCAGTGTGGCTAGCGCGTCGTAAATTTAGAGAGTATCTGCCATTCAATTGTGAATAAGGTATTCTACAAATTTGGGAATATTCCAGAAAGATGTGTATAAACTGTTCCAGAGACGAGTGAAGTGATGTGACGTGCAAATTATGAAATTTATTATGAATTAAGGATTGGTACTCCAATTTAATTCGTCTCCAGTGACTTTAGGATTTAATTAAAATAATGATTAAATCAATAATTAATTTACAGAGCTTCATTTGCCTCCCACAGACACGATTCGACGACAATATCATAAAAATACGTTTTAAAATTGCAACTTCACAATTTAATGTATTCATTTAAAAATACAGACATTTGAATGATATATCAAATGGTTGTCAAATATAAATAAACGTTATTGAATGCTCTGAAAATGAGAAGGAGAACATTAACTTAATTTCTCCCTGGGGCTCCATAATACCCCATCGGTGGTGTACGTGTAATTTCCACTTTCCAGGTGTGTCTGGGATGGTTCATATTTTCTCTGTAAATCTACTTCGTAAAAACTTTTGAGAGACAGACACTTTAAGAGAGAGATACTTAGTTTTTTAAAACAAAAAATAAACAAGATTTCTCACTCCAGATACGGATTCCGCATGCTTCTAAAAAATGGTAATTATTTTGTTTGAAATAAATTTCAAAATAAATAATTAGTTAAATTTAATAGTATAACTTTTTTGAGTGGTCACAATTTTTTAAACATCGTTCCGTGATAATTAAAACAAATTTAGAAATATTATTTGCTTTAATTAATATAGTTCAACGAAAGTTATAATTATGAGATAATCCAATCAGTTTAGTGCGATTATCGTATATTTTAGGTTTTGTTGCCATGCGACTTACTATTTTATTGTTTTAAATTGTTAAGCGATACCGACGAAAGAAAATTCTACTTCTTCTTTAATTAAGTGTCCTGTCAGATTCCTTCGACGTTGAAGATTACCTGAGAGAAGCGATCCCTATCCTGAGTAGCTTCCAGCAGCTCCTTACAATTAGAATGTATTCTTGAATATAATGTATGTGAGTTGTAACAAATGTTTCCAAAAATATAAAATGAATTAAACGGTTAATTCTGGCGTCCTCTAGCAGCAGAAATACAAAATTAATTTGTGCCTACCGTACCAGAAAAATTGGGTTGCTCTAAAAATGGATAATAAATGTTAATCAATTATTAATTGTGACTTACAGATAAGAAAATCATATAATAAAATATTTTCTGTTATGAGGTGAGTATAGCTCAAGATTAACAGAAGAATTTTAAAAAAATTGGCAGAGTTGTATGCAAAAAAGTACAATTTTCGGTAAAATCTACCGCAGTTATTGCCTTTTAAATAAGTTGTGATAAAATAAAAACCTTTCATTTTATCACTAGACAATCATATCTAGAAGAATTCTAAAAAATTTCAATAAGATTTGCGCATTATTTTAAAAGAAATGGTGTCCACCGTCTTAAGTTTTAAGTAGGAATAAAACGTAAATTTTTTCGTCAATTCGAGATCGATAAAGCAAAGATCCTGCTGCAATATCCAGATAATCTTTTTGCTCTTTCTCTCTTATTTCTCGAGAAAAACAGACAAACAATTGCTAATCAGCTGCCTTGATATACCAGCGACGCTCTTGGCCGGCCACATCTAATGAGGGGAAATTCCATAAAATCTCTCATAAAGAGTTTTACTCCGATTGATTAAAAACAATGGGAAAATATTATTGATACGATGTACTGTTATAAAATATTCTAACCCATGTAATCGTTTAACCTCTTACCATTAAAAGTACATTGTCTAAAAATTTATTAACCTAGAACTTATTACTAAAAATGTATTTAGTGATTTGGGTTAGTCAGATTATTATTCACAATTTATTTTATCATGTATTATTTTTCATTATTGATTAATAATTAATCGTTAAAAGTGTTTTGTGTAACTATATTGTATTAAACTGTTCACAAAATATTCATACTTTGTACTTAAAATCAACCATCTATTTGGGTCATTAATGACTTGTTGACGGTCTGTTTGTTAAACAAAAAAAAAACCTCACCGTTACCAAATATGAGACATACTATACAGTTTTTACTGTGGACTAGCTCTGTTACACCCTATATACAAATATAGACAGAAACACAGACAGATTACATGAACATCCTTATATAGGTATATAAGACACACAGAACGTGTCATTTTTTAAACCATTAATTAGCCGCGCGGGGTAAACGCGAACCCAAAAGTTTCCAAACTTGGGTTACAGGTTCATTAAAAGGATTTTCATGCTCTCCGCCATTTCGCATTCATTTATCTTTGTCTTCTTGTTTCTTATTTCGTTCCGCGGTCTACACACATTACCCAGCACGTGTGCGGCGTGTTGTCGCTTGCGGGGGGCGGTTTATCGGGAAATCGGCTCCGGGGGGTGAACAATGTAGGGGTGGGACAACTCGCACCACATTAAATATGTCACCTACTTTCAAACTACACAAAATGTATCGGGTAGTCTCACAAAATCTTGCGGTTTTTGTTAATTATTCACTATGAAGTCAAATTTTCAAACGAAATTTCAATAAATTTAAATTATATTACAGTCTAAGAGACAACTATTTATTTATGGAAATCTTTTTTTATGGATGGCCCAAGAATTACAACCTGTTTGAGCTGGCTTTTGTGATCACTTTGCACAATGCAATGTTCACCAATTCTGTCGTAAGAACATCTACACATTATCAATTATTTTGAAAGTTGTATATATATGTTCTAAATATGAAAACCTTTCGTTTATTTGAAGGGATTATGCTGAAGACATCTGTAGTCCTTCTCGTGAAAAAGTATACATAGATTTCGCAGCTGGTAATCATACCTCCTAATTAAAAGTGGAGTATAAAACAATATTTTTTTAATGTAGCTGTATACAATATTCTTTCGCATTATTTATTAACCTATTTAACACATATATCTGTTAGATTATTCAACACATATACCTACTAGAATATGGCTAAAAATAGCTACATTTTACTTTTCAATTTTTTAACTTTTTCCATAGAACAATATATAAATTTTAGTGTTGCACTCTGTACAGTTATCACTAAAACCAGCTTATACAGTTCGTAAGCTCTGGGCCATCCTATAAAAACGATTTCCATACATGTTTCTCATATAAATAGTTTTATCTCTGTGAGACTTATGTTATTTATCTTAATTAATAATCATTCCTCTGAGGATGAAATCCAGTAATTGTGTTCTCAGAACAACAACTTAATAAACGCAAGTATATATAATTTACTGTACTGTTATTTAATTTACTCTTTTGTACGCGCTTTAGAAGCTATACTTGTTTGGCATATATTGAAAGCAACGTGCCACATACCTTGCCGTAGAACATGCTGGATAGAAAGTGCTTGAAGAAAGCTGGACAGAAAGTGCATGAGCATCAACGATAGTTTTCCATCGACGAAAAAAATTAATAACACCATAGACAACACAAATAACGACAAAAGCGCCTGGAGCATATGCAATTTTCGCAACACTATTTCCAAACTTGATGTCGTCGTAAGCTAACTAACTAACTAACTTACCATCATGCCGTTTCCCCGTGGGGGTAGGCAGAGAGAAAAGAGCGCCATACTCTTCTGTCCTGACTTACAACTTTCGCTTCATCTACATTCATACATCTTCGCATGCAAGCTCGACGGTTTTTCTGGCTTCTAACAGGACCATCTTCCAGTATCTGGTTAATCTGGTCACGCCACGTCTTCCGTGGTCGCCGTCAACACTTGCATTATATATCTTTGCTGGTTAAATGAGGTGACTATGCAAACTTTGATATTGACATTAGGTCATGGTTGCTTGAACATTTAGACTCGTAACATAGGCAGGAATCTAAGAGACATTAATGTTTTAGAATTTGTCGTTACCCAGAAAATAGGAAAAAATCTTACGCAAAATGGATTCCGATTTTCCATTGTGATCATTTGAATGTGACGGCCGTAAGGGCGGCGCTTTGCATATTTTGTTAAATTAAATGTACCGTGGCTAACGAGATGGCTGATGGGCCCGTTAGTTAGTCGCGGAGATGACATTTCGCTTCCTATTAAGGCTGCTCGGCTGGAGCACCTCCCCCCGAGCGTGACGAGTAATTCATACACGGAAGGGAAGATTTCGGGACGTAAAAATATGCCGACAATTTTTAAGATAAAAGTCAAAATTACGCAAATTTGTTTTGTTAGATTTCGGCAAAGGAAAATCTACCGCCGCGTGAATGTATTTACTCACACGGTATAGTACCATTAACTAAAAAAATCATATTAAGAAAAGAGTAACCCATAAAAACCAAGTTTTTATTATACTCCCTTTCTTTGTAAAATATAACAACAATTAAAGACGAATTAAAACAATATAACATAACACTAAACTTACAGTAATTTAATATATTTCTAAAATGTCATATGTTTTGAGCTTTGATAAGAAACTTCATGCTTTGAAGATTAAATTCGAAAACATTTGTCAGTCAATTTAGATTTTCGAAATTCGTAGTGGAGTACCTATTACTCGTATGTAAACCGACGGAGTTATTCAAATTTAGAAAATATTCCGCGACGTTATCGGGCCACCGCGCCGTTGCCAGTAATCATACTTTTGTAATGATTCCAATTTAAAAAAACTATTAAAATTTCTAAAATCCAAAATTATACAATAATTTATATTTGTTTTTAACGAAAATTTGATAGATCTTCTTGATTGTCGCCACGAGTCTGCTTGCAAAGTTTCAGCTCGATTGGATTACGGGAAAAGGGTCAAAAACTGATCCAAAGTTTTTTCGACGGCAAGCCGGCAAGCAAGCAAGCAGACGCCACGAGTTAATATAAAGGGAATAATGATAACACTGTTAACTTTCACTATTTTCTTCAGAGAAAGTTTCTAAGATTCCTTAGTAGATACTAGTTTTCAAATATATCTAGTTTATTCATAAATTAATACACATTTGTAAAATGAGAAAGAAACTAGGTATCTTAGAAAACAATTTGGACTGAAATAAAAAATTGTTGATTGAAAAAAAAAAATAATATAAATCCAGCCACGCATAGTAGGCGAAAATTGTTAAGCCGCAACTACGCAGCATCTCTATACCTTTTTTCGTAGGAATAACATTGTATAATGAACTTTCACTTCATATTAAGAAAAATAAAGCCTTTAGCGAAATTAAAAAATAATAAAGTAACTTAATTTCCGAATTTGGCGGCCCTCGTAGCCCAGTGGGCATGACACTGGATTCTCACACCGAGGTTTCCAGGTTCGATTCCCGGTGAGGTCACAATTAATCTATGTGATTAACTTAAGCCTGGGTGTCTTGTGATGTGTTTTACTTCTGGAATCGAGCCTCTTGGCCTGTTGAAAGGTTAAATAAAATTTAAAAATTAAATAAATTCAAAGCAAGTTAACAAAGAAAACATGATTAGTTATAATAACCAACAAATACGTGTAGTTGAAGAAACATTTGAATTTAAATTACCTATGTTATTTATTTATTAAGATAAATTGTAAAAATCTCACACAGACAATTATATTTAAATGGAGAATGTGAATAAATGTCTTACAGAGTACCACAGGGTGTACGATCTGTTTGAGCTGGCTTAAATGATAATTTTACACAATGTAACGTACATTAATTCCACCGTAAGAATATCCACACATTATCATTTTTTTAAAGTTGTATATAATATGTTCTAAATCAACCTCTTTCATATATTCAAATGGAATATGCTAGAGACATCTACAGTCCTTCCCATGGCGTAGTATAACTACATATATCCCCGTGTTGACAAATTCCGGTTAACGTGTTTTCAGAACATATATATAAAAATATTGTTAAATCATGTTACGTCATTAGAATTAGGTCCGATTACAGAGTCAATACTAAAATGATTTAAAGGTGAAAGTACACCTTAAAAGTGTAAATTTATACTGCAAATTTCGCTTTAAAGGTGTACCTTCTTAATCTTTAAATCATTAAGTATTGACGCTGTATTCGGGCCATACTCTTTCAGCGGAAAAAGACACATTGTTACCAAGAGTCCTTTTACAATTTTATCAAGATATATTATACTTATACCTATGCATTAAAAAAATAATAAAAAATAAAGATATATATTTATATCCCCGATATTGGTAAATTTTTCATTTCCGTCCCAAAGCACCTTCATACGCTTAACACGTGACTGTTACATTTTTAAATTCAACGAACGTATTTTTCAAATCAGCGGGAAGAATGCTTAGGTCATCGCATAGCCAATCGGCTTCGTGGAGGAATCTCGAGGGTGCCCCGCATGCAAGGCGAGCGAACGGTCGGGAATTATGAACGAAAAATGCAAGAATATGTAAGAATTTTACTCACTTATAGAACATTCTTGTAAAACAACCAACGGTTATTATGTTTCTTTATGATACTGATCAATTTTTTAAAAATTTAGCACTATACAGTCAGACAGTGACGAATATTTTTCTGGTTTTATAAACTATTACAATATAATAATCCATAGTTTATTTAATGGATAGGGAGGAATAAAAAAATATAATATAATATAAATAATAATGCCCATCTGAAACACGTAGGTGAAGAAAATATATTTTTAAGTAAATTAAACACAAAATTCACTTCGTTTAAGCCAACCCGAATTCTGGAAAATTTGAGATACTAAAGCCAAAAAATCTTAAAAAAGAAAGTTATTTAATGCTTAATCTACATAATTTATACAAGCTATTATAAGCAAGCTATTAATTATTTACAAAAATAGACAAAAAGTTGAATTAATGATGATTAAATGCTTTAACTAAGTATATCTATTGATAATAATTTATCGTAGAAATCATTATACTGTGATTATTAAGTAATATATTTTAAAAAATGTACAATAGTGATTGAATATTGAGAAAAAATATGGTTATTAAAAGGAATGAAAAAATAAACTGCTAGGTATCATCTCTTTTGTCAATTTCAATTCAATTCGATTCTAATTAAATTTATTTTCTTTATATAATAATTACATTACAAACATAAACAGCCGTGCTCCCACACCTCCCACACAAAAGGACCTCCAAGAGTGGATAAACTCCTTTAATGAAGAGGGCGCTTAAGTAGGAATGAAGATTAGTACTGCCAAAACAGAGATTATAGTCGTAGGAAGAGACCAAGAGCAGTGCTCCATCAGCATACAGGGGACCCAGCTGAAGCAAGTCAAAAAATTTAAATACCTTGAGGTGGGATTTTCTAGCGACGGGAGACAGGAAAGTGAAATAGATAGAAGAATCGGAGCTGCAGCCGGTGTTCTACGTTATCTATATAGTGCGGGGATAAGAAAATCCGAGCTTAGTGTCGAGACAAAACTGACCGTTTTTAAATCTGTATACAGACCCACCCTAATATATGGCCATCAAATTTGGATCCTGAGTGAGTGAAAGCAAGGATCCAGGCTGCCGAGATGAGTTTTCTAAGGGGGGTAGCGGGAGTCACATTGATGGACAGAGTGAGAAGTGCCGACATAAGGCACACACTCGGTATGGAACTCCTACTCCTACACATAGAAAAATCACGACTGAGGTGACTTGGACATGTTCTAAGAATGCCAGAGGAACTAATACCAAAAAAAATCCTCCTGGCAACCCAGGAAGGAAGACAGCCGGTGGGTCACCCCAGAGAGGCAACAGAAAAATGTGTACGAAAACAGAATGGGTCTAGACTGGTTGACTCATACAGAAGCAGCGCAAGATAGGTGAACATGGAAACAACTTGTCGAGTCTTTGGGCACCCTACCCTACTAGGACAAGGGAATGAAGATGAATGAATGAATGTGACGTCAGTTCTGATAGATCTAGATCTAGATATAATTGTAAATGTGTTGTTTTGAGATGAAACATTCATTCATTCATTCATCTCCCACACTGCCACACAAACGCCAAATAGAACTCATTCTTCTACAGGGCCTCATCGTATTTTAACACATTTTTCAGTGAACTCGATATCTTCAACACGACAACTACTAAGATTAATAATGCACACATTTAATACATTGCGTAACCCCACACAGCTTTCCTTTAAACATAACTAATCTTTATCACACACATCTTATTTCTCATCCCACATTCCCTGTACTAATATCCATATCCCCTTCCTTCCTCTCCCCCTGGAAATAAATTTACCGTACTTTCTTCATGTATTAATCTATTTTTATATATTTTTTTAAAAACTCCTTCCTCTTTGATCTTTTTATTGAATTTTTTAAATATACATATCTTCTTATTCTCTTGTACATAATACATAGTATTCTACATAGGTTAATAAAGTGAATTCATGTAATTGGCTTAATATTATTATTTTATCTTATATTCTACTTCTTAATATCAAATTAGCTGTTTGAATTCCAAATAAAATAAAATAAAATATATTACAAGTATATTGAGCCCATGATATATGCAAAAACATTTTTTATATTTGTAGAGCACGAAAAAAACATATTCAATCTATGATGGTGGCGTGATATATTATGTGTCTGAAAAACGTAACGCATGTTTAAAAAAAATGGTTCGTTGTTGAGCGCGAGTATTGCTCATCGAAAGAGAATTGAAAATCACAAAATGGTAAAATAAAACAATAGTTATTCTTTGAAATTCAACATTGTCTGACTGCCGACATAATGTGGGCAAACAGAATGGCCTTCCGGCTGGTTGTGTATTCCAATACAATGCACTTTGTGGATTGAAAATGCATTGCACCTTTCAAAGGCTACTAATAGAATACACAAAAAATCGATATAGCAATGCCCACAGATTACACGCTGCGCTGTGTTCGTAATACCTTTACCCTTTGGGAGCTGAAGTACCAATACTCGTGTGGGAAATATTTTTAAAAGGCTTGTAGCCAATTAAACAAGGGTAGCTTCCGGAAATGGCCATAACAATCAAGTAGATTTTTTATTCATGTAAAAACGAGTTTTTTAATTATTTTTCTAGGTCTAATATTAGAGGAGTGACGTATTTTTGAATGTTTTTAAATACCTATCATTTTGGAAGAGAAAAGTGTTGAAGATCGGATTGACTTACCAATTTTACAACTGAACTGCGGGAGTTATCAAATTAATTCGTACTTTCCATATACATTTAGTTTTTATATTTTCACAATTCTTAATTTTTTAAATATATTTTCCTTTTTATAATTTATTTTAGTTTATCATTATATAAAAAAATTAATTATATATTTGTTTTAATATACTATAATTATTAATTACATCAACATGTTTCTAAAAAACCTTTCCATAGTCAGGGCGTTGTATAAATGTCAAAATATGTTTTTTCTGAATTTTCAAATCATAGAAAATGATCATGGTTTTGATAAAAATTTAGGACTTTCTATTTTACACATAATAAATTTTGGTCTGAAATTGAATAATTGAGAAATTAGTAAAGCATGTAAAAGTAAACAAAATATTATTATTAATAAAATAAATTTAACTACTTATCCAATTCTAAAAATAATTTTGTGTAATCAAGAACTTCAGAAATAATATTTTTTAAAAAAATTAAAATAATCAGAAAAAAATAATTTAACTACTTATCAAAGAAAACCAAAAAACAAAAAAACATGATTCATTATTCAATATTTTGACATTTATACAACACCCTGACGATGGAAAAGTTTTTCCGAAATATGTAGGTGTAATGAATAAATATAGCAGATTAAAAGAAATATAAAATTAATTTTTTAAAATGTCACTCTACAAAGTTGCTCAAACAATTGAAAAAGTATTATTATATATGTATATCGTTTATTTAAAAAATGTAAGATATGTATAAAACACTTGTAAAATACAATGTGTAAATAAATAAATATATGAAAAAATATAGGTGTCAAATTTATTTCTTCGAATTACTAGGCATGTTATTTTGATTTTTTGTTACAATTTTATGCATTGATATACTCGTACGTTGAAAAAAGCTAGAATTACAATATAGTTAACGTATTTATAAAATGTTATATACCTAGGTATATAAATTATTAATTTGTATCCCCGTCTGACACGCTTATATTAGTGATGGACAAAATCATTATTTTAACCGGTTACATAATAACCGTGATTTGAGAAATGTATAATAAAATTATATCGGTGATTGGTAACCGAGATTTAAATATTAGTTTTTGTATTTTTTTTTTACAGGATATCAACAGGTCGGATGAACCACAGATGAACATATAAGACACAATTATTTGTACAATTTAAGATATTTAAAACATGTTACTTACTAAGTAACGTTTTAATAACTAATTATGTTGTAGGGTGAGTTTCAATGTGGCCAATTAACAATATTGTGGTGTTTATTTATAGGATTACCTCTCGACATAGGTATGCTTTGTTCCTAGGTCAACGAAGCCAGAGCCCGTGTATTTGTGTCGATACTTTGCGACTACGTTGTTTATGGAGAGCACGTATTACACGCTTGAGTGATTGCTTGCTAAACATGAGATGAGAGAGAGAAATAAATAGTTGACCAACGAATTACGAAAAATCAGTTACCAATCATGCATACAATCATATAAAAACCTCGAATAACGTTTTTTTTAAAACATATAATGTTATAACCATGACCATTTTATGATGATGCCGCTTGGTTTCCACGACCAATTTTCGAATTAAATTCACACATCTTTCAACAGCGGCCTGTAATAGGACTCCAAATGGTTTACTGCAGCACAATATTTTAGCCTTATAAAATTATTAATTTTATACTGGACATCTACAGCCGTTTAGTTCTCCTAAGCCCTCGGTGGTGTCTGTTGCGTGCATCGCTAGATGGCGACGACATTCCATAGCACGTCACCTATCAAACACCTCTAAACATTTTTCCTCAAATTTTTTTAAAAGCCTTAAAATGTTTAGGGTTGTTAGACGGGCATGAAAAGGCAGTGCACGGAAGAAATCCTCGTGTATTAATCGAGAAGAAATGATGTAGCGTGTTTTAATGGACACGCTAATTTCACAATGCTAATTTGTGTAAATATTGGGGGTGCTTCTAAAAGCGAACTGGATGCAGAATATGATAAATATATAAAATTTACGTTGTATCAAATATACATGCACAAATTTTATATTGAATATGATTATAATTATAACGTATTGGAATCACGTCTGTCCGATGAACGAGAGTGACAGACGGCATGGAAGAAAGAGAGAGCGAATTTTATCAAGCGCGAGGCGCCATTTTGCGAGCTCTCTTTACCACGCAGCCACTGCAATTGAAACCTTGTACCTTATTTCTATACCGAATTATTTTCGCGGGAACAAATTGTAAACCAAATAAATATCAAGATGAAGCCAACGTGTTGTATTGAAATCCCGCAGCATCAAGGTTCTTCTCGGGTCACACGAGAAAAAAACATTACAATAAGTATTACTAATTAAGATAAATTATAGATGCCTCACAGAAAATAAACTAATTATATGGAAAAACAGGTAAGGAAGTCTTTTGGATGTTTTTTGGGCTTACGACCTATCAAATGGCTGGTTTAAGTGATCACTTGATACAATATAACGCTCACTGATTCCACTCAAGTTCGCCTACATATCTATCATTTTTTTGGTAGTTGTATACATCCTTTAAATCCACCTTGTTTTGAATTTTTCAAACCACTATTCTAACGCCATCTATGGTTTTTTTTAAATTTGTTTTTCTATGTCCTGATGTTTCTCTGCTCCTGAGATATAGATGACTAGCAGTCATCCATATCTCACGTCCCTCCAACGTTTTGGTGGTCATTCTGGAGGTCTACTGCCTGTAGCTATTTCGTTCTCCATTTTTGTTACCACTCTTGTCGAATCTGCTCTATCTAATTTGTCTCTCCAGTAACTCCTTCTATTTCTTCTCCATCGCAAGACATTTTCGACATAGCGGATCTTACAAATTTTGGAGTTTCGTACTCTGTCTCTGTTGGTTACTCCCGCGATGGGTCGGAGAGTTCTAATGTCATTTTAACGGTCCTTCAAAGGTTCTTCGTTCTATCTTCTTATATATTTTCATTTTACTCTCAATTTTCTTATACACACTAGCTGTTTACAAATTAAATAGTACGATTAAATTGCTGTAGCCGAAATTATTTTCATTTGAATTTCAGTAAGTGAAGGGTTGAGGCCGTATTAAGTATGCAAAAGGCGGGAAGGCGCCGCATTGGTCGGGCAAACTAGAATCGAACCGGCGGCGACAGTGATTGGCAGGAGCAAAGCTTCGTTGAAATCCGCGCACATGTGAGCTTTTCTCAATACCAGGCGGCTTTTGGGGACTGAGCCATATTGGACCTCGTGGATTTTAGACTGATTAACGCCTTTTTTTATTTCAATATAGAAAATTAATTTATCATCCTGCATATCAACGAATATAGCGTTGGTCTAAAAATTATCTGAATCTTATAGTCTTGTCATGAAGGTGCATATTTATAATTATAATTTTATACATTGGAATTTTAAATTGCAATATTTTTTGCGACATCCAGAGACGAACATCATCATTTAAAGGAAAATTGCGAGTAGAAAAGATCCTGGAAGATAAAAGTCTGAAGACCTTTTATATGATTAATATTAAATCAATTAACTTAATTTTAACAACTAATTAATTTAAAACATTCAACATGTTTCAAGACAAGGTCCCTTCTTCAGGAGAATATATACGAAAAAAGTTGTTAACTTCGTATTATCCTTAAGCCAGACTCATGACAGGTCATGTAGACACACAAAAAAGACTTCCAACACAAATAGTTTCGTCTCTCCAAAAAATTTTTAAAATACTCCAAAAATATTGTGATTTGATATTATATTGGATTAAATAAAAAAAACATAACTGCTTTCTCTAATTTCAATTAAACATAAATCTATTTGTAAGAAATATTTTGTTTCTTTTATTGTTGCGTATGTGTTTGTTCATAAATCATGTTTCGCTAAAAACATTAAACACATGGCGCAAAGTAAATAATGTTACCCTATCAAATACTCGTGGATAGCCATGATAGAAACTTCAAAAGCTCGTCGCGCGTGAACTTTAGTTTGAAAGTTTTGTTTTAAAATAGAAATGCGAACACGGAATACGTGTATTTACAAACTAAGCTAAACGATTGTGCTATGAAAATAGGACTAACTTGCTGGTCTGGAGTGAGATTCAAACCCGCGACCTTTGTATCGAGGCGAGAGTCCTAACCACAAGACCAACAAGCTACTCTTAACGAACAATAACGAGAACCAGGAAATTACGTTCTCTCGTAAGTGTAGTGGTCTATCCTCTCTTTTGCTTGTTAAAAGGATAGACTTTTTTTGTTTGAATTTCAGCGTTATATTTAATCGGTTACGTCCTAGTGGTATAAAAATAAAAACACACATATCTCTTCTGTAAAGCAATTTTTTAACATTTTTATTCATAAAATATTTATTTTATAGCTCAAAATTATCATATCATATAACATCAAACACATCACAAACACAAACATCATATCACACACAAGAATCTTAATTAATTTTGGTGACGTATAACATATAATAATAATTTGATTATTATCATATGTTATCATTGTAATAAAATAAATTATATATATTATCTATTAAGTAAATATTTAAAAAATATATATACCTACTCTACACAAATGGCTTCAATTTTCTACAAAATGTCAATTAAGATTTAATGCGAAATCTTAGTAAGTTTTTGTTAACGCGTAAAAATAGCGCCAACTTTTGACGTTAAGGACAGATATTGTTACAGATTAAATTATGCATTTTTTGCTTTTTGTACTTCCTTATTTTTATTCCTCATTATTATTTGCGTTATTGGTAGCGGTTGTGACAGAAATCGTTGCATTGTAGATATTTCGATTGAATATAAAAATTCATAAAAAGACTGGATCGTTTTTTAAAACCTCTTTATCTTCTTTCAATAGTTATTTGATATATGACACTGTTTCATAAAAAAATACGTATTTTGATCAAAGTAATGACATTATTTTAACTCCACAACAGATTATTTCGTCAATAAATAATACATAAAAACTTCTTAAAACATCAATAAAACATGGTAATAATTAAAAAAAAGTGTCCATTGGTCCAAATATTTTTTCTTAAAACATCAATAATACATGGTAATAATTTTTAAAAAATGTTCGATACCTACCTTAAACAATGATTTTAACAATATTTTCAAAGCGGGAGTGTCTATCTCTTTCACTCTCATGTAAAAACGTCGGGATAACGTATTTGTACTAAAAACGTGCTCTCTGTCTCACCTTCAATTCTAATTCATTACGATTTTTAATATATATTTCGTAATCTTGGTAATTTTAATTGAAAATTTAACTTACTTTATAAAATAGCAATAAATAAATTAATTAATGTAGTTGACAACATATTTTAATTTTGAATTGAAATTGTAACTGAACTTAAGTAAATCTCTAGAAAAACCCTAAAAAGAAATCCTCCAGTATAAATGTATAGTTAATATTTAATAATAATTTTATTCAAATAAATAGCGTTATCTTATAACCGTTCATTTTAACGATCTGTACATGTGTAGATATATGCTTATATATTTTGTTGATGATCGCAATAGCGAGCAAAACTATCTTGACATTGGTAAGTTTACAAATTGGTTGTATGAAATAGGAAATAAAACAGATGTATTTCCTATTCATAATTTTACTACCAATTCAGAGAAAGGTTCATAATTTACGATGTACCAGCATAAAGCACATTTATTATTTAAGGGAATAATACCCTAAAAGCAATAATAACCCTAATAAAACATAATTCAATGAGTACTTACAAGTGGTGGGTATTTCTAGAATCTTGCACAGAAAATCACTTGAAATAAGGACCCATAAATGAACATTGTTTACAAATCGATAATATTATTGATATCACTATTTTATGTACATATTATGTATATTTTATCATTGTGTTACTCACAAAATACAAATTGATACAAATTTAATAAGAAGATATATTCAAAATTCATTCATTCAATTTTATTCACGTATCAGATAACGTCAAGCAAAACAAACAAACCGAAAATCGCACATTTTAATGTCAATGAAATTAGCCACAAAACATTGAGAGGGTAGTTTATTGAAATTGTCATAATTCATGTAAGCATTTCATTATTATCATGGAATCAAGTATTATAATCACGCCGTAAAAAGAGGATGTGCTTTCGCTAAAAAAATTGAGAAAATCCACGTGGCGGCCGGCCGCCGCGGAGCCTCGACACGCACTGAAGGGTGCAGGGCGGCCCGGCCCACGTGGAGGCTTCGACGGAGTCTGGAGAGGAAGCGGAAGCCTAGACCTTGGTGATAATCTACGACTCGGCGGCCACCTGAAGTTTCGAGACACTTATAATCGACTCGGATTTGTCTTTGAGAGATTTCGTTAATAACTTGGTCTTAATTCATGAGACGAAGCCGGGCTAGGGGCGGGGTTTAAGATAATTTATTAAATAAACGTTCTAACCCAAGGACTTTCCGATTTGAAGAGTTTCAACTTTTTACTGTTTTCCGGAACTTTTCCGGATGCGTAAGGAAGATATAATGATTTTCCGAGATAAGTATTTTATTCAAATTGACGACTTGAAGTGTATTCGTTATTAGAATTATTATACTAATCTTAGTTCATTTGGTAAAAGTACACAAATCCGTATTATTCATTGGTGTAGGAAGTTCTTTTTTTTATTTTATTTTTTATTTTTAGAGACACAGGATAATAGGTACATGATACTCTGATAATAAAACTTTAAAGTGAAGACTATGCCCATTATCCCAATTACAAGTGTCTTCGGCACGCTCTAGCAACGTGTATATTTGCATTTAAGTATATTTTACACGTACATTTATGTGTATTGTATATTTAGTGTTTGAATGTAGTGCGATTAGTATTTAATAAATAATTGATTTAATGGATCTATAGGTTCAGGTCATTGTTTAGAAAATGGATGTTGTGTATGAGTGATTTTTTGAACGATGATAAGGTATCTGCAAGAATATCAGCATCAATGTTAGGGTCAGCACAATATATATGATATGTGCGACACCACCTTATGATGGGAGAAAAGTAACCGACATTATTAGTGTGCTGGCTTATTCTAAAAGACTCCGAGTTTCTTATACGGGGTTTAACATGCAAATTTATATCAGATAGAGAGAGAGAATCAGTAGCTCCGCTGAGAATCTTGTGAAGCACAACGAGATCGGATATTTTCCGTCGGGACTCAAGTTTGTGCATCTTGAAAAAGGTAAGTCGATCTTCGTAGCTGTGAAGGTTATTGTGTTGATCTGCTTTGTATGACAAAATGCGTAGAAACTTTTTCTGCCCTCTTTCGATTCTCGTAATATGTATTGTGTAATAAGGTAACAAGCTCTTTTTAATGCTGCTGTCGGCAGTTTTATGAAAATGAAAATTAAGTAATTTGATTTGAATTTTTTTCATGCTGAATAATATTGTGCTTATTGTTCTATTTATATTCCTTTAAGCGTGTATTTTTCATTTTATTCAAATCTTAGATATGAAAACATTATTTGAAGTAAAATGAAAAATTTTAAATTTTTATTTTCCCTATTTATTTGGTCGTGGCGTACGTAGGCAAAACAGTTACCAACCATATATGAAATTAATTTCATTTAAGTACATGTTTTATATATGCAACGGATAAAAATGTCTAATGTATTTCAAAGACGACTTATTTTTAATTAAATCTGAAGTTGGACTTATTTTAACAAAACTTTTCTCTTTACTAAGTGACGATTAAGAAAATGGTGATCAATAAATTTTTTTACGTTTTTTACGAATATCATCGATATGAATGTCGTAAATAAACTCACGTTTAAAGAACTTTCTTTAAAAATCACCATAATCTAATTAATATAAACAGAAAAATATTGAGTTTTTAGGTACCTACTATTATTCGTGATTAATGAACTCTAATGAAATAAAAGTAATTAATCAATGGTACCTACTCCATTGAAGTAAATAAGCAAATTTACCGTCGGAATACACATATAACATTAAGTATGTAAACAAATATGGATTTTCTAACATCGTCGTTTTATAAGTGATGTGAAAGCAGTTTTCAACAAAAATTAGACCTTTCAAAGAAACACGTTACAGGATGAGAAATTTACTTGCGACAACATAAAACTCGTAAATGTAGAGTGATACGGCTTCAGTAAGATGATTTTCAGGATAGTACGACTTTATTACAGATTGAAGAAATGAATTTGATGCGCTTAAACAAGTGAAATACGAAAAGCATTAATATAAAGTTGTATACAGAAACAGTTGAATATAGGAACTCTAGCCGTAGCCACAGATTATGGTCACTTCATAAGACAAGCATTATTTAATTATTATTTATTTCCAAAATTTATGAAAATAAATATATTAATCAATATTTAAGTTGCTATATTTATTTAAATGTAGGTATTTTTTTAATGTTGGTTATTAGAGTATTTTATTTTAATTTATATGCATAAAAATCAGAAGCCATAGAATGGTAAGAATATTTGTTTATATTTGTATTATTTGGATACTGCTAGCCGCGCAGTGGCCACTTACGTATATATACGCAGTAGCCGCCCGCATGGTCAAGCAGCAAGCAAATGCAAGCAAGCAACTGCTAGTACATATTTAATATCGGAAGATTTCCTAGACAGAGTTGGACTTCTTTCTTGTCACCCAATTGGTGACGTATCACCATCTTGACCAAGTGTGTCAAAGCCTTCTGTAATTAATCTCTTCTTCTTTTTATTTTTATTTTAGTAGATCTGATGATCTGTGATACAGAAAACTATGCCTCTTAGGATGACGAGGTCCAGCTATCCCTCCATCTTCCGTCATCTTCCCGGTGGGCGTTGTCCAGAGAGGATTTCATTCGCTGCTGTTTGCACGAGTCTGTCACTGTCCATTCTGGTTACGTGATCTCTCCAGAATCTCCTTCTGGAACTAATCTTTCCTTTTGTCTGCATTTCGGTTACGATCTATTAAAGTTTTTTGCGGTAATTTCAAGTTTTCCTTTTGTCTGCGTTTCGGATACGATCACGTTTTGTTGCGGTAATGGATCGCAGCTCTTTCATTCCAGGTGAGGAGTTCTTTGGTGCAGACTTTTCCCGAGTCTATACAGCGTATGTCATAATAGGTCGCACGCGTGTTTGTATTCCTTGAATTTGCTTTCGATATGCATATTTTTGTTCTTCCATACTAAACTTTTGAGACACCCTGAAACGGTGGATGCTTCATTAATTTTTTCTCAGACTTGAGTACAGAGATCGCTTTGATTACAAATTTCTACCCCTAAGTACCTGAAGCTCCCGACTTGTTCCACAGACTCGT
Organism: Agrypnia vestita; assembly: GCA_016648135.1. Classification (NCBI taxonomy): domain Eukaryota; kingdom Metazoa; phylum Arthropoda; class Insecta; order Trichoptera; family Phryganeidae; genus Agrypnia; species Agrypnia vestita. Next base: position 129,189 of record JADDOH010002360.1, read on the forward strand.
TAACTATACTCAACTTTCACCTTGTTGGTTGTTTTGATATGGCTAAACTTTTAGTTTTACTGATTGTTATTGACCTTTACCTTGTAAATATTTTTCTGCCTTGTCAAACAAATAAACCGAAACACTTAGTCAGATTGAATGAATAATAAATCATATTTGGAAAACACAAGAAAGGCAAAGGCTCGTCATGATACAAAATGATTACTTGGGAATGTTTTCACATCTTTACGCAAACCTTTGTCAATGTCAAGGAAGAGTTGCCAGTGATATGAAATTTATTTTCCCTTGGGAAAACTGTTTCGGTGGTTCTGTGCGTCAGTAAGTCAAAAACTTGTCGAAATAAATAATATTCTTTTGTCCGTCATATAAAGAGATATTTGAAAGAGAAGTCATGCCAAGATTTATTATAGATGTCTCATAGAAGCTATTTTTATGGGAAAATAGATGTTTTGGATGTTTGTAGGGCTTATGATCTATTATATGGCTGGCTTAAGTTATCACTTTATACAATATTCATTATGTTTCATTTTCTATTATTGATGGAAATTCTAGTTTGTATTGTATACCTTGATTTGGAATAAAATTTTGTTCAAATGCAAGGAAAGCAACACAGCATCTAAAAACTTACAAGCTGAATAACCATTTTTAAGTTTAGAAACATGACAAACACTTCACAGATCAATACCTTAAAACACCACCCTTTACAGATTCGTATAATGTATCGCTCACGATAATTCTTCTCGTAAAACAAAACCTTTTTTCGGTAAACTCACCCCCTGGCTATCTTGATCATTGAAAAAGCCTTGTAAAAACTCGGAACTTTTCACGTTACACGAAGATGTCATTGGACCCCAACCCTTAGGTCTCATTATTTGAAGGCACGTGCGTCCCTACGTAGATGCTATCTCTTCTACTATTAAATATCTGACGTCAGCATTTGTACCTTTGAATCTCCAGTGACGATGATTCTGGTACGAATTTTGGGCGATTTTACAAAAAAAAGGTATAAAAATTTGTTCCGATAATCTACATTATAAGCAGTTTACAAATTTTGCTACCTGACTTTTGTCTTACTACTTCTGATAACTTTATTTATGTATGTTTTGACAAATAATGGCCTCAATTAGACGAAAAATGAAATACCCCTTCATTTTTATTTCGGCACTGAGAAATAACGGTATTTTGACAAGCCGTTGAATTTGAACACATTTTTTATATTTCCCCTGCCGGCAGTTAATGGTTCCATACATATTTATTTCGCTTTTTTACAAAATGCCATGTATATTCCATACGCGATCATGATATCAACTCATGGGACCGTAAAGAAATGATGATTTCCAAATTATTTAAATGAATTATTTTATTAAGTTTATAATATTTATACTTAAAGCATTAACTCTGTGGTTTGACATTATTACAGAATGTTAGTTAACTTAGTAAAAACCACTACCAGATTTAAGGTCTACCGGTTTCGAGACGCACCCGTCTTTTCCATACAGCCCTTTGTTCAATTTTACTTTCACAATAGATTTGGTAACATTCATTTTAAACCCCGCCCCCTCTAACTCTCTCCCTTTATATTCCTGATTCTTCTGTAGGCAAGTTAGTGCATGCTTGTCTCTGACAAGATTAACACGCATGTGATAAATATTGGTAAAAGTTTAGCGATACCATGGTTGTGGTGTATAGTGTTGTAAACTTAGTAGTGTAGTGTGAGTCCTGACGAAGAGACGGGTACGTCTCGAAACCGGTAGACCTTAAATCTGGTAGTGGTTCTCACTAAGTTAACTTAATTATTTTATTAATTTTTAATGACATTATCATATTTAAGGATACGGAGGATAAATTGTGATTTAATTACATATTGAGGATTTAATGTAAAATACATTTTAATGCAATCACATCAATCGGGTAACCGCCACCGTATCTGTCATGCTACGTATTTATAGACATTCTGTATATTATATTATTCATATTTATTTATTCTACTTATATATCTTGACTCCCGGAGCTTATTACCGGTGAGAAGTAATCATCCACATAAGAACGCAACAGTTTTTCACTCCACGAACCGACAACGCTTCTCATAATTTAAACATAATAATTCCGTTGTTAGTCCATCCGTCTGTCTGTCTGTCCTTCCGTAACTTCGTCCGTAATTTAATTCGAATTCACGCATAAAAAAACACATTGGCTCGAACCCCGAGCCACCAAGCCCGAACCGGCCACTTCACGCATGTTGCTACAGCCTCTCCGTGGACCGCCAAAAACCTATAAACGTTTACTAAGGCTTAGCAAAGACGCGAATCAATATTTCGTCATTTTTGAAGGGTCACAGCTAGTGTTTTAGTAAATATATTACCGTGACTGAGTAATCTTACTTCTTTATTCATTCTTACCATGCTACGCTTCACCCTACACATATCGCGAATACCGGAAGATCCCGTTGGCAGAGTAAGACTTCTCATTCACACATCACATTGGTCACCATTACCATCTATCTACTCAATCTGTACAAAAGATATATCATATTTAAACCTATTTTTAGAAGGTTTTTTGCGCCTGTGTATCCGCGTACTCTTCCAAATGGGTGTGATTCGTTCTTTATGAATGTAAAATACTCATCTTTCTAATCGAATGGCTGTTAGGGCCGAAAAAGCTCTCATACATTTTTATAGTTGTTTTTTATTGACTCCATGATTTAGTGCACGGTTATCTTCTGGATACGAGATACCGAACGAGAGTTATATGTTTTGGAAACAGCCTGTATCGGACGAGCCGAGCACGATTTACGACTTGTTTATATGAATATGTGTTTATTTTACCTGAGATAAGTGCTTTTTGAATACAGAGCAAGATTGTTGTAATGATTATTGAGGGTGTATTTATTGCAAACGGCACAATTTTATTTACTCGGTATGACAATTTTATATTTTGTGTAAAAAGGACAGCATAAAAATGTATTTTTGGCAGAACGTTATTAAAAATCGATGCCGGGTGTGGAGAGCAATTGCGCCCAATGGGCGACGGTTTCTGTCGAAACTTCAATGACTCGGTTAAAAATAGACGTATCCCTATCATCTTATTCTCTAAAGAAGAAGGATGAAGAATTGTACCAGAACTGCTACGGCACGCGCAAAGTGAACCCACGATTTTCGACATGTCCATAAACGGGATTGTATATCAAAGACTCGTTATTTTATTTCAGAGACCTAATTGTTGTTTTGAAGAGATTTCTTATAAATAATTTTGGTCTTTAAAGGTGTGAAATTGAAAAAGTTTGAAAATTTACAGATTTTCTTAAAATGTCGCGATTTTTAAGGGTAAAGTGTAACCAGAATTAAAAAAATTATAAAAAAATAAAAATATCACAAAATTTTAAAAGAGAACTTCACCATAAACGCCGGGTCTTTACACGAAATAAACGTGCAATAAAGGTATTTTCATAAAAGCTTGCAATTGAGTTAGTGTGGGTATGTTGCTTAATACGCGCATTGTTTCATTGTGTTAAGTTTACAGAAAACTCCCTTCTTGTATCCATAAACTTAACACAACGAAAAAATCGCGTATTACGTACTGTACCCACACTGATTTAATTGCAAGCTTATATGAAAAGGCCTATATTGCCACGAATATATGCAAGGTAAGCGCATTTATACGTCTCAGGCGGCATCTATCGAACCTGGGTCAAGTATGAATGTAAATTTCAAGTATCCCATTACTCACATTATTAAATTTGGTGAGATTATTATTATTTTTTCTTAGCAATTTTTATTTGTGAAGTTATACCGACTACTTATTTTGGCGCATACAGGGTAAAACTATTATTGTAAGAGGATGCAAAGCATGTAGCTGAAATGCGAGACCATGAGGTTGTTAGTATGCAACAAAATGCGCGTGCATCCATGCGCACCAGAAGTTAGCCGTCAAAGAGAGTAAAATGTTTATAGGTATTCAATATAATGTTTATTATTATTGCGTAACTGTCAAAAATTTATTCACTGATAATAAATTTCAGTTACATGAATAATATATTGATGAACATCTTGAATCGAGTACGAATCATTAAGAACTGCAATTCAAAAGTTAAGAGATAAATGTATTATATATTCAGTACATTATAAATTAGACTGAATTAATTTTTCAGGATATTGCTACCTTTGCTTTTAAACTCCACACTTGTTGATTTTTCGTGTTAGAGTTAAAACTTTAATTATTATAATGAATGCTTTAAACTCTAAAGAATTCTAATATCATTATTATTATTTTAGTATTTTTTATAATTTCATTAATAGCTGCAAAATAAATTATTATTATTTTTACTATTTTTTTTACTATAATTATTTAATTTAAGAATTGGGCTGCATTTATAGGAAAGGCATATTTGTAATCGGTTATTTTCATTTTTTTTATTTAATTCATTGGTGTAGTGGTAAGTTTTCCCACCAGTTACACGGTAGACCTGGGTTTGGTATTTTACTGAATTATTCAATATTTTTTCTAACTCCAAAAACATATAAAACGATAAGCGTCGTACGATAAACACGTATCTGAGACGTGTATCGCGATTCTTCAAAAGATTCTACAAAGTAATTCTCGATAAACTTCAGCGCAATTCAAGCATGTCGCGCAAAGTTTTTATTTTAAAGACCCGTCGTATGACGGGTATCTAATTAGTTCCTCCCTCGCAAAACTATATTGCAAGTTAAGCAAACAAAGTTAGTGCGGAGTCGTATCTGAATAGAAGGCCATGCGCTGTCTTGTGAGGAAGGTTGTAGTTCGATTGTAGTTAGCTAACTGTAGTTAAGTGTAGTTAAGTATCTGTTAATTAATGATTATTAGCTTAAACTCTATGTCACAAATGGTAACGAATCAACTTGCAAGTGGTGCACAAGAAGCAAGATTAGGAAGGAGAAAGTTTGGAAATTGAAAGCTACAACAATCACGACTCTAAGATCATACGTGAAACTTAATAAAATATCTTGGTTTAATTACTTAACTTAGAAATATACTTTTAATAAGAAAACATAGAAGAAAAAGTGCAAAGAAAATTCTTTAAATCTCTGACACGTTGACAAGATCTAAGCGTTTTGTTTGATACACGCGGCAAGTCACTAACTATAAAATAATTAAAAACAAAATGTACACATACTAAAAACTGTCACAAATATTCTGAAATATCTGTAGTGATGTAATTTGATCTGATTTAACAAATTTGCAGTCCTGCATACTTGACCCATTTCCGTGTTGCAATACTGTCTTGTCGACAAAATTCAGAGCAGATGTTGTGTCAAACAGTTGTTTGCTATGGTAATATTGCTGAGTCGGGTCAAATATACAGTAATCAATATACAGTAATGCTTCGTAGGTGACGTTATACAAAGACTAAGATATAAAGAATACCATACATATTTCCCATTTAAAATAGCTTCGTCTTTGTGTAAATTCTATAATTTATCTTTATTTATTTTATATAAATAAAACTAACTTAGTTAAACACCATTTATATTTATTTTCAAGTCCAACCAGTTTTCGCTACGACCGTAGCTTCTACAGGGAGAATTTTAACTGCCTAAACATACAAAAATATGTACTTATATACTAGTGTGAAAGGTGAAAGAACGGAGTGCCAATAGTGGGGGTAGGAGGTTGGATTTTGCAGGGAACATTACTATTAAGAGGGAACTTATTTAAAAGTGGATAAAAGATAAATTTACTTGATTATTAATGATTTTATGTTTCATATTAATGGCTTTTATTATCTCTAATGCTTCTAAATTATCTAGTCTATTACCTATTCCATTTTTATGAATAATACTAACTCCTGAACTATTATTGAATGTGTGGTCTTCTTCAATTAAATGGTTAGAAAATTTTGAGAACCCACTACTCTTTAAACAACGCAAGTACTCTTTTACTCTACTTTTTACATTACGCGATGTCTTCTCTATATAAAACGCGGGGCAATCGTTACATTTCAATGAATATCACCGGAATGGCTAAATTTATCATTCTTATTTTTACAATTGATTAAAAATTTACCTGTATTATTATTCGTATAAAACGCGTGTCTGATGGTGGGAGATTTTTGACGCTAGAAGTGGAAAAAGTAGAATTAATAAATAAAACACGACGCCATTGGAAATCTTGGTGCTTAACTACACCACTATTGTGGAAGAAAAATTTATTACGGGCTAATTGTAGCATTTTCCTATTTAAAATATTATCTACTAAGCTAGCTTCATAACCGTTATTAACTGCTATCTGTTCGATTTTGGACAATTCTAATAGAAAGTAATCACCTGTTAAGGGGACGGATATAAGACGATGGACCATAGAACCATAAGCGGAGTGTTTGTGGGATAGGGGATGGTTAGAGTTTTTATGGATGGTTATGTTCGTATAATTATATTTATTTATTTATTTTGTATTTATTTATTTATTTGTCAAAATAAAAGGCAAAACTCGATTTTATTTTTATTCATTTTGTCATGAGATTCTAGAAACGAGAGGAGCTGTACATAATCTAGGATTTACGAAATATTATACATATCTCAGCATGTTTTAGAATGATCTGGAAGCCAGTAGAATGTGCGAGTATATGCGAAAAGATTCGAGAAAAAACCTTTTCTATATAAACAGCGACGGTTAAGTTTGTCAATTTGCGAAGATCAAGGAAACGGGTAAATAGACGAGCAAACTGTGCGAAAGACAAACGGCGCTAATAAATTGTTTCACAGACATGTAAAGTATTCTAGGGCAAATTGCGATGTAATTATAAACAACGAATGCTTAGAACAAGTGAACGAGTTTGTGTATTTGGGAAGTATGTTTAGTAGAGACGGCAAGGCTGAGAATGATATCGAAAGGAGAGTAACTGCGGGAAACAAAGTTAATGGTGCACTAAATGCAATTATGGCCAATAAGAATCTGTCAAAAGAAGCAAGACTAGCGGTACATAATGGCGTTCTAGTGCCAACCCTTATGTATGGAAGTGAAGCCTGGAATTGGCAAAAGAGGAATGAAAGTAGACTGAATGCGGTTGAAATGCGGTCACTAAGACGCTTGTGTGGAAAATCTTTGGTCGATAGAGTGAGGAATGAACAAATTAGAAGTGAATGCAATGCTGGCTGTAGTGTGTAGTAGATAAAAAAGGAGTGCTGAGATGGTTTGGTCATGTGGAACGTATGAACGAGGAAAGGATGGTTAAGAAAATATATGATGCGAATGTTGAAGGCAACAGGAATAGAGGGCGTCCGCGAAAGACCTGGCACGATCAGGTACTACAAGTATTTGAGGATGGCCCTGTTAAAAGCCGCAACAATCGTAGAACGTGTATGAGAAGATGTATGAATGTGGCCGAAGCAAAAGTGGTGTGCCAGGATAGAAGAGTGTGGCATTCAATCCTCTCTGCCTACCCCTGCAGGGAAACGGCGTGATGGTTAGTTAGTTAGTTAGTTAGTTTTCCAGCTAAATTACCTATGGGTTTTGCAAAATGATTTAATAAGTTTACGTGAAATTTAGCAAATCGAGAGAAAATACGAAAATCGTGTACTGGGGCCCCTTAAAAAGAAAATAAATAATTTAAGATTCAAAGAGTTTTTTTGACACAGCACTGGGGATCATCAGCGGGTGGGTACGCCACTGTTCATCCCTCCACCTAAAAGCTCAGGGTGAAAAATATTTTTTTAATTTTGCAAAGCAGAGAGCTCAGCTTCGCCGGGGGAAAGACTACCCCTAAATATAATATAATATAGTACTTTATCAAAGGTTATGTGAGGAGATAATGCCGGCATAATTTTTCCGCATAGACGGCGAACCTTGACTTCAGGACGGAAGGTAAATAGCTTCATCAGTCTCTGTAACTTCATTGTGCCGGAGACAGGGTTGGGGCTGACCTGGGAAATTGAAAGAAGGCGGTGCTGAAAACAGCGGTATGGACCCCTGTCTGGGTATACTTGGAGAGAAAAACTCGATACAATGATGAGTTTTATATAGCATTATCGATACATATTTTTGATCATTTTGTTTCTCCATTTTTAAAAATATATTTATAAGATACACTAACAGGATAAGAGGTACATGATACTCTAATAATTTTTTGAATATGCCCACATTAAAATAAGACTATGCCCATTATCCCAATTACAAGTGTCTTCGTCACGCTCTAGTAACATTCTTACATTTAATTTACATTCTTCTTTATCATTATTAGTATTCTTACATTTAATTTACATGTACATTTATGTGTATTGTATAATTAGTGTTTGTATGTAGTGCCATCATATAAAAATATGTAAATAAATAATTGATTTGATGGATCTTTAGGTTCAGGTCATCGTTTAGAAAATGGATGTTGTGTATGAGTGAGTTTTTGAACGACGTTAAGGTATCTGCAAGAATATCAGCATCAATGTGTCATAGGGTCAATCAATGTATCACATATTTGTAAAGAAAGATATCAAACATAATAATTTCCTTGTCTATCCGTCCGTCCGTCCGTCCGTCCGTCTCTCTCTCTGTCTGTCCGTCCGCAACATCACGACTAAAAAAAACAAAACCAAAACTAAACGGCCAGAGATGGGGCTTGAACCCCGGGCCAGCAAACCCGAACTAGCCGCTCAATTCATGTTGCTGTCGCCGCTTCCCTGTTGACCACGAAAAATATACTGTAAATATATACTAAGGCTCAGCAAAGACGCGAACCATGTTTCGTCATTTTCGACGGGTTACAACTAGATATGTTTAGTTACACAGTGTTAAAAAAGTGGTGTTTACAAAGTTATTTTATAGAAATTAGATATGTTTTTGTTTGAATACTGGAAATGAATAAAGCTCTAAGTGTTAAATATATTTTTTAAGACAAGTACACAGATAAATACTACTACATGCCTTTGCCAATACATCAAATATTGCACTGAAATTAATTTCCTTGTTATATGGAACTCAAATTGCATAAGTATTAAATACTGCGTCATTTTTTTTACAATGAAGGCTTAACGGCATGAGTATTTTATAGTTTTTAGTATTAAAATGACTGACTCATGTGAGTTACCGGCGTGTGGTAGTGTTAAAAATATTAATAAAAATATGTGTAAAATAGCACACAGAGAGGAAAAAAATACAATTTTCGCTTTTTACCTTGCATCTTAAAATAAAAATTCTGGCACGTAGTGCTTTATTCATTTCCAGTATTTATTTATTCATCAGGTTCCATATATTTCAAATACGAATATTTTTTTTAAAATGACACAAACTAAAGTATTTAATTAATTAATAAATTACCTAAACTACGACGTTTTAAAAATGAACAAAATTGCTAGACTTCGTGGGCCTCATATGACTGGATGGACTCGCAACGTGTCTTATTTTCAATAATATTACAAAGTTATCGATTTTATTAAATTCATTAAAATTATTGTAAATTCTGTCAGTTTGTTTATTTACGACTTATGTTTTTAAAAACATCTTACATCAAATCTCTGCCGACAACACTACCTAAACAACAATTATATATTAGTTATCAATCATTGATACAATCAGATACAAATACCAAATAACTGTACCAAATATAACTGGTTAAAATATCCATCACTAATCTACACACCAGTTTGTACAGAAAATATCTGGGATGATAGATTAAAGTCACCATTGGTGGACATGCACCATAACGCAATGAAATGTAAAACAATAAATATAAATAAATTCAATGAACGTTATTCAATTTCACTTCTACACTCTTTTATCGGCCTTAACCTCGTCAACAGTGATACGCGCACACTCCTTGATAGCGCAACCCGTCTCGTAACTAACACAACAACTCGTTGCATCTCATAGCATGACGTATTCGGTAAAGCGATTTGATTTGATCGAAAATATCTTTTTGAATTCAAGATGAAAAAATGGAAAAAAATTCTAAACTTAAGTGGCAAATTTGACTACAAGAGCCTCTTAATAAACATTCCATGCTAAAAAACGTTTATTTATATCGTTAAATCTAATCAAAAACCAGTAAAATATGGTTTTACTTGAAATTTGATCGATAGATGTAAATGATTTGTATATGTTATCGATAACAACAGATATATCATTCATTTGCCTTCAATATTTCACGAAATAAATGTAACAACCTTCGATACATCTCGCGAAAAACTCGAATAAACATATTAGATACATAGTGATAAATCGCCCGATTAATAATTCCTAGACAGCCAAATAAACATGCATAACTCAGATCGCTATGTGATATATTATGCAATATTACTTATATGAATTACTTAAAAGTACTATATAACATTTATCTAGTATTAGAACAAACTAAATAATTTTTAAAAATATAGTATAAATAAAACATATTTAAGAAAAATGAACAATATATATTAGGTCCTTACATATGAAATTGGCGTTTTGCCGTACTGGCAAATTTGATCTCAAATATCTTCTCTTTGGTTAGGAATTCCAAATCCAAATTTATACAGCTATTTACTCATGTATTTGTGTTTTGAAAATTATAATTCATTTGTTTTTTCCTCAATTGATTTTTTCTTTGCGTCACTCAGTTTACAAAATGAAAAACTTGAAATATCGCGTTATTTACGAGTACGAGTTCCACCGTGGCACCAGTGCTGCAGAAACGGCTCGAAGGATTAATGATGTGTATGGCGACGGTGCCGCAAAAGAAAACACAGTGCGTTTTTGGTTCCAACGTTTTTTTCTGGAAATTTCGACCTGCAGAACAAGCCCCGTGGACGGCGGGAGACCAAAGTTGATAATGAAGAATTGAAGGCTATTGTGGAAGCGGATCCATCGCAAACCACATCCGAGTTAGCTGCAGGCTGCGGTGTTAGTGATAAAACTGTTTTAATCCACTTGAAGCAAATTGGTAAGGTGAAAAAGCTTGAAAGGTGGGTACCTCACGAATTGAGTGAAGCAAATCAACAAACGCGCGTTGACTGCTGCGTTGCATTACTCAACCGGCACAATAATGAAGGGATTTTAAATCGAATCATTACCTGTGATGAAAAGTGGATCCTGTACGATAATCGGAAGCGCTCATCGCAATGGCTGAACCCTGCCGAACCAGCCAAACCATGCCCCAAGCGAAAATTGACTCCAAAAAGTTACTTGTGAGCGTTTGGTGGACTAGTGCTGGTGTCGTTCACTACAGCTTTCTTAAATCTGGCCAGACGATTACGGCAGATGTCTATTGTCAGCAACTGCAAACCATGATGGAAAAGCTAGCTGCTAAACAACCGAGGCTGGTTAATCGCTCTAGGCCACTGCTGCTTCATGATAACGCTAGACCACACACTGCACAACAGACGGCTACCAAATTAGAGGAGCTTCAATTGGAATGTCTAAGACATCCACCGTACTCTCCGGACCTTGCCCCAACAGATTACCATTTTTTTCGAAATTTGGATAACTTCTTGCAAAGGAAAAATTCAACTCCGATGGGGCAGTCCAAACCGCCTTCAAAGATTTTATTGATTCCCGTCCGAATGGTTTTTTTAGTAAAGGGACCGATGAACTACCTATGAGATGGCAAAAGTGCATAGATAGCAATGGTACATACTTTGATTAAATAAATATATTATAATAAAAAAAAATCGGCTTTATGTTCCTCCCATACTAAGCGCCAATTTCATATGTAAGGACCTAATATAAACAATGATTAGTACATAAGCAAATAGAAACCTTTGACAAATTAATAATAAATTAAAATAAAGATAATTAAACCAATTACACCAGATAAATAAGATAAGAAGATGAAAAAACAAAAAAAAATATATATATATAATTAAAACACATTTAAAATGTAAATGAACAATAATCAGGACAATTTAAAATAAATAAATATAAAGACATATAATTCATGGGGAATAAAAAAAAATTAGTCCATTAAACTGTAATTTGTTATACTGGCGTATTCTAAGTCTAAATAATTATTTAATTCGGGTATGCTACTACAACGAAAAATGTCTACGAATTTCCATGGCGATGCATGCGTGATTTTGAAGCATAGTTATTACTGTGGGTCTCAACAAAAAACACTCCGCGATGTCTCGTTTGTCTTGGTATATTATACGAGACCATCTGAATCAGTTCAGAGCAGTTCCACATACATTTAATAATTTTAATGAGGTACATTAATTTAATTATCATAATTTATGCTTTCTATTGTAGAATACTCATTTTAAAATTTATAAATATCGAAATTTGGGAGCAGCTAGGAAAAAAAGGAATAAGAGGAGAAGAAATAGGCAATGAATCGGAAGAAGTGGAAAGGCCTCATCCAGGAGGCAGGAATTACACGACCATCAGCAGTTGAAGTAATGAGGTAATTTCCCACGGCATTCCTCATCGCAGTATTACAACCGGTTGGATATGTTGCGTTATCAGCTCTTATAAGTTTGATATCTAACGGTATCGAAATTGGTTACTCCTGACCTCCACCGAGCCCGTTAGTCCGTGGGTGGTGTTTTATTTCCCTCCTACCCTCCATACCTGGCGGGCCTTTCCTTATCTGCCACCTGGAAATAAATTCTATAGGGATTACAGGCTTCTCAAGCATCTATAAGGAATAGTAACTAGGAACACAAAAATAATTCGGGTAAGAAATCTTGCCTTCCCAATCATTCTCTATGAAGCTGGAACATGGACTCCGAGAGAATGGAAGAACAAGAGAAATTCTTCGATCTTAGATGAAATAAATGTCGAAGAATATGTTTCTTTAATTATACGTCTCCGAATACTCGGATATGTTATGAGCTATGAGGAAACCGTGAAGAGTTGTAAATAACCAGAACTCATGGATTATCCAAACGATGGACTAACTAGGTTAATGCATTCGATTCAGAGTTCAGGTTCGATGCAGAGTCCACCCCTGTAATGCCGTCACAAGCAACAAGGGAGCCATAGTTCCATGATCGTGAAAGCTCTCAATGAGAGAAAAACGAAGAAGATACAAAATAACACCAATCACAGAATATTGCGCTGAAAACTAGGTTTTTTATTTCAGGGCCCCTGAATGTCTGTTAAACTGGGAAACTCATTTGAATGGTTGAATCAAATTACGCACTAAGTACCATGACCGACAAGCTGAGGAAACAAGATATAGTGAATAAAAGTCATGTATAAGTTTTTAAGAGATTTTTTTTGAAAAATCTACAGTATACATTAGGGTGGGCCAAAAATTTTTTTTTGTCATTTCTTAAGGGGCACATCGATAAAAAGGTGCCAAATGGTCTCAAATTAACATATGTAAAATATCATTACATTCTGATAAGTCTGTCTGCCTCCGGATTGATGACGATTTTTCTTTTTTTTCGAGATATGTTCTCATTAGGATTCCAAACCAATAAACGTAACTTTCTTCAAGCATAGACAATGTATATCATGATTGCGAGTATGAGGGGTTAGTGGATTCAGTGTGGAAGAGTCGAGGAACACCTAGGGCGTACGTGCGCCCTGTTCACGTATTTAGTCAGTGTCAGTATAGCTCTGGCCGCAATTACTCGAGGTTGTGTCGGGCTCGTTTTCCTAATTTCTAGTATGGTTCGTACACGTCAAAAGCAGATACGTCCGTTATTTGGTGATTCAAGTGATATTAAAAGTAATATTTTACCAACCTATGAAGATGTTATAAAGTTCTGAGTGGAATTGGCAAAAGAAAAAACGTGATAATGAAACTAATAATGAACCCACTTACTTAGGAAATAGAGAATATTGTCGTTGCAAAAATTGAAGAAATATAGTCAAGAGCTTCTATTCCTACTATCCAAAAAAAACGACGTTGAAAAGGTATCATCTGAAATTTAACAATCTTTGAAAAACCACCATCAAATACCAAAGAAAAAATTAGAAGAATTTCGCCGTACCAGTTAAATATTGTTTGACATTTCGTCTTGTAAGTGTAAGAATATTTACGAATGCATTTGCATTTGCTCCAGCTTCTGGCATATCGAAATGTATAGGCCAAGCAATCACCGATATTTTTTTTAAATCAGAAATATCTATGAAGTCTTTGGTGGCTGTTGCATATGATGGAACTAATGTGAACGTTGGTAAATATGGAGGTGTATACATACATACATCTGCTTGAAAACAGATTAAGTAAACTGTTGCAGTGGATTATCTGCTTACTTCATATGAATGAAGGCACTTATTTCTAAATATTCATGGTGGTACATCGGGACCCAAAACATTTTCAGGGAGAATCGGTAAAGATCTAGAAGTATGTGAAAAAAAGCTCATTGTTCGATTTCAACGTATTTCGACAGAGTTACCCGAGTTTTCTGTTCGAGGTATTAGCACTGACCAATAAATATTGTACCTTATATTTATTCTGAATAGTCTTAGCGATTTCAACAGGCATGTTTCCTAAGGATTTAGTTAACAAATCGCCAAAATGTCTCACGCCCGATAGCTAACTCATCCTAATCGAATTCTGCGTTTGTATGTTTTAATATAATCTCCTTCTAAAAAGTTGGTAATTCTTGCTAGGTATGTCGTCAAGGCTTACGCCCCAACATGGTTTGCTAAAAAAATTCACCCTTCCTATAAAGATCGAGCGCGGCACCTGTTCAAACTCATCACTGCGACAGGATATTTGTCCACAGAACCGAAAGCCATAATAGAATCTGTAATTCAATGAAACAGTTACTTCACAAATCCTGAAAATTTATTAATCGCAATGCTGACTGACTTGTTTCAACTACTTACTATAAAATTAATTGAATGCATTGCCTTACACATATCTCATTGACTGGCAGGAGAATATATCCGATCCATCAATATTGAAATCCATGTCCAAATCCATCCAATCCCGACGAAAACATCCAATTGTTTGTCGTTCAAAAAGCAGAAAGAGAAATCTCATTACTACGCCTGCCATGCCGCAGGAAAGCCGTTGAAAGGACAGTCGAGGCTGTGATAGAAGCTTCAGCCACATTGTGCAAAAGATCTGAGAGAGAAGACTTCATAAAAAACCAAATATTATCTCGGAAAGCCATGCCGAAATTCCATAATATGAAGGATTTTTTGGCAGTTTCAAACATTATAAAAATAATTATATTAATACCATTTTGTAAACATTTACTTGTAATAAATAAATTTAACTCGTACAAGTATATTTAGTATTATTATTTAACTTTTTATGCATTTTTAAACTTTTTAAATCTTGTTGTAAAGACTCGTTAAAAATTAGATTTTTTTCCAAAATATGTGTTCTTTAAAGTCAATCCGGAGGCAGAAGATGATATCCCATTCTAATGAAATTTTATAAGTAAGCTAACAACATCATTTCGCACCCTTTTCTTGATATGCCTAATATAAATCATAAAAAAATTTTTCTTCATACAACGGTGGCCCACCCTAGTATACATCCTACCTGTCTTTTCTACATAAAAACTAGAAGAAAAAGTTTTCTGGGTTTCCTGTAATTAAGTTGCGAAATATGCATTTCAAACAACTCCCAAGTATCTACCCAGCATTCTTTCCTATGAAAGACACTAAGTCCAACGTCTATGTAGTTTAACATTAGTTAAATACCCTGAGCATATTCAAACAGTATCCCTTGTCCGTAACAAAATACCGAGATGAATGTTAATTTCAAAACACAAAGTAAATCATACCTCATTTACTGGCAGATTTTTCGGTGGAATGATATTCTGAGTTATTGATGTATATTCCAGGCCTTGTGTTTTTCTTCTTTTATTTGTATTATATTCTTTACAACACTTTTTCCTTGTCGTTTGTACGGGGAGCTCACACGATGCGCATCCTACTTGGTCAGCCATTTTCATACAATCTAAAGTAAGCGGACCATGGCATTTAGTGCCGTTTTTAAAATAAGACGCCGTGGTACTTGGCGAAATCGCGATATTCAAACGAGCATAACTTCTAAATGCAACATTGTAGGGACATAATGCATTACTGGGGCTAGTATCATATAGAACCAAGCTGCGTACTACGTTTGAAAAATGAAATTTTGGTACTTAGTGCCTATTTTACTGCAACCATTCATTTGATGGTATAATTATTACTTCAGGACTGTGCTCTTGAAAATGATGAAAATAAGGCACAACAAACAACAAACAACCAGCACTGGTAAACTCAATAGAACTCGTCTTGTTTTACGTCAACTTTCACTCTTCAGGCACCTCGATAAATATTTATGACAAAAATTTCAAAACAGAAAAGCAACAAAAAATGCCATTGCAAATATATCGAATTCTAATGCTCAGAGTAATATTCTACAAGCATTAATATACTTGAATGTAATTGTTGGCAAAAATGTCAAGAAACGAATAACTCTTATTTGATTAAAAAGTTTGTTTAGTCCTTGGAGGCTTGCCGCCTCCACGCACGTCACTCAAATATTTCTCGGGAATGACTACGTCAGCAGCAGTTTAATGCCTACTCCATGACAGCGAGTTATCAAATATAAAAATTATCATTTTAGTTTTACGCGTTACCTAACATAATGAGTTCGGTGCCAATCTATAGTTGTAGTTGGTTATTTTTCTTCCTATACATTTGTGGGTGAAAGGAACAATCGTATTAGTCAATAAAATGGAGTTTTGAGTTAAGTATGCAGAGTTGTTCTATAGTTACACATCTAGCAAGGAAAAATAAGATGAATCAGAAAATAAAATAAAATGCGACTATTTCTTAATTTTTTGAAAAACGACAAATGACATGATTAATTATTTAATCATTTGGCAAGAAACAAAGACATTAGTTAACTTGGTTCAACGTTTATGTGAAAAAAAACTACTGGTGCAAAAATTAGATAAAAATAACAAAAGCTGTAAGAGATATTTCGCAAAGAAACGAAATTCCCAAATTTTTTTCGGCTCTCCTGAAAACCTGCATTTATTGACTCATTCGCTTGTTCTTTTTGCTCACATATATTACTAGTATGCTTTACTGCCTGGAATATTCAAAAGATCACTCAGAGCTACTTACAAATGTATAAGAGGCATAGCAAATGTCTAATCATTACAAATACTTCTATACTCATCAAATAACCAGAAATCTAAGTTACAAATATAAATCAACTGTGTGCGTGAACCAAATTGGCTCCGATTTCCCGTAAAAAAAAAACAAAATTGTTCATTACAAATTGTCTATTTTTATTATTATCAAAACATAATTATTATCAACTGTAGTGACCTGCGGACTATGCAACACTTGTGGCGGTTTTGCCAAGCTAATTCCACGGCTACCGCGGTCTTTTATCTCTCTCTTAACAAACTGCTGACTCGTCTTCACCAGAAAACTAAGAAATTTCCAGAACGTATCGGAAAGCGATGACCGAGAACAAAATGAATTCTAGAAAGGGATAAGATATAAGTCGTGCTTCCTTTCACTTGGTCCCGGAGCTTCTCTCCGGTAAGAAATAAATATCTACTTGCGAACTCTTGATTTTTATTCCACAAACTACAAATGTCTCGATGCAATTTAAATCTTTATCTGAAAACCTATTCATGTAATATCTTGTCAAATTTAAATAATAACTGTGATCTATCGAATGCATGTGGAAACGGAGTACTTCCACATGCAAAGTTATTTTATTATAATTCAAGGCATTTTCTGAAAATGCCACCCCTATCTCGTTAGGCTGGCGATGTTTCACATCCCTAACATTATGATGGAAGAGTCAATGAACAAAAAATACGGCTTACGGAGGAAATTTTTACAAGAATCTTTACATCTTCCCGGTGATGTACGACGCAACCGTTAGGGATGGAGCAAATTTATACAAGCGCGACAGTTTGTCCGTGGTACTTTTACAAAATGAAAGCGCTGGATCGAAAATATGATGTGCATCAACATATTTTATAAGATGTCTCAAATAGACGAAGCTTTTTATATACGGGAAAGTATGGTGAAAGGTTGGAAGTCATTTTGGATGTGCATAGGGCTTACGACTTATCGTACGGCTGCTTAAAGTGATCTTTTTACACAATGTAACATTCACCAATTACATTGTATAAAGTGATTGTTGTTAGCCCTATGGAAACCAAAACTTTCATTCCCATATAAAAAAAATAGTTTCGTCTTTATAAAATATCTATAATGAACAGGGTTCACTGATATATATCAGCGGATATATATCGAGAAACATATCACAATATATATAATTTGATATTTATGCGAATATACTCGTAAATCAATTAATATTTGAATGCTTTCTGAACTTGAAATTTATTAAATGATCTTTGAATGCCCATGAAGACTTTCATATCTACTTTCCCATATAAAAATAACCTCGTATAAATGAGACATATGTGATATATCTTGAAATATCTTATTATCTCTTTATTAATTATTTTGTCGTATTTTGCTTGCTATGCTTTTGCTTGCATATTTTTTTCTAACGCTGCTGTGTTGATTTCTGCGTACTATAATTTTACTTGACGTTTTTTTATTATTATTATTATTTTTATGATTTCTGCATATTATTGCTTTAAATAATGCTGTTTTTATGCTTTTTGAAATTTATTTTCTTCTGGTTGAATATTGTATAATGATTTTTGCTGTTTTACCAAGAAACTTGCTATTTAATAAGGATATTATGTTTTAAATAAAAAGTGGTGAATTTCGCTAGCATTGCTAGACAATCACCATTAACGTCAATTAATCATTTTAATTTAAAAAATTCCAAAAATCAATGAAAAGAACCTCACTTCTCCAAGCACTTTTCTGCCTACTTCGGATACTACGTGAACTGAAAAATTATTTTTCACAAACTGTCTCTTGAGAAACAAAAAAATTGATTTCATATAATTTGTATATTTTATGAGTGTACACGAGTTATTCGAAGGGGAGGGAACAGAATTTTATATTTATTTATTTTTGACATTGTAAAATTTCAAATGTAAGATAAAATTATTTATACTATACCACTGATTTTTTCATCCTCTTACAAAACTTTCCTTAGGATTCTTATTTTTCTTGAAAAAATTCTGTTTTGGAATTCTAGCGCGCAACAAGCAAGCAGTGAAGAATATATTCAGCATAATTTTATCACCCCTTGTGCTTTGAAAAACTACTTATAAAGCTTTCTAAATAATAATTCAACACAACTCTGTAAATAAGCACATGGGTTTTATTGTATAATAAATTGTATTATTTGAATTCAAACCTTATATATAAAATGAATTGTTGCATATTGGATTTTAACTACGTACCACAGGCATTTACTGCAAGTCAGTGAAAGTACATCGAGGTGATGGCATAGATTTCTTTAAATAAGTCATTCGTAGTTACGGTTCTGTTTAATTGCACAATATATTTCACACTAAGATTCTACTAAATATATGTTATGTTTTTCATGACTTTATGTTAAAGTTGAAAATTGTTACAAGCTACAAATTAAATTACACAGAGAATGCGAATACGATGTATGCACCTCGTCGAAGCAAGAGGGTGGAATTGACTTGCTGTGCACGCTACTTCCCGTCGAGCGTTGTCCAGTGTTCACAGATGATTCAAATTTTTAAATAACTTTAACTCATCATGAGGCTACAATTCATTGAAGATCTAGGACTTCTTAAACACTCATCACATCACTGTCGTCTTTCGCTTTTGTGCCCGACGCGAATCGCCGGGAAACAGGAAATGAAAATTGACGGGAATAGGGAAGAGTGACATTGAAATGGGAAGAGAATATGG
This sequence comes from Agrypnia vestita, assembly GCA_016648135.1. Classification (NCBI taxonomy): domain Eukaryota; kingdom Metazoa; phylum Arthropoda; class Insecta; order Trichoptera; family Phryganeidae; genus Agrypnia; species Agrypnia vestita. The sequence continues at coordinate 148,872 of JADDOH010002360.1, forward strand.
TATGATACTATGGACTGTAATTTATGATAGAGAAAGAAACACAGACGAAATGAGTTTTCCTTCTCCTTTCGGTTTCACTGCAATGTTCGATAAATTGGCGATTCACTTATGTATCACGAAGCAAGACCAGTGGACTGTATAGATGTATACAGAAGATGTATGAATGTGGTTGATGAAAAAGTGGTGTGAAAAAATATAAAATTATGGCATTTCTCCCTCTCTGGCTACCTCTAGTGGGGTAATAGCATGATGGTTGGTAAGGTAAAACAGCTTTCACATATTGATATTAGTGAGTCATATAAAACTATTTTCCTAAATATATAAACATTTGATTTTCAAATCTATTTTTTCAAGTTAATTAGTGAAATATTCTTCTCATTCTTGCTGTGTACAGAGCTTCAAGACATAATCCTCATTTACTTTCTCGTACAGTTAATCTTCGTCTCTTCAAACATTAATATTCCCCAGTCTCCGTTAGTCTATGTTCGTTAGTCTCTGGTAATTCGTCAGGCAGAAAAAGATTCATCCCATCTGAAGCTAGTAAGTCTATAATTTATTGACAATTTCATAAATAATACGATGTAATATTCTGTTTGTTTCGTGTCTCTTAGAAAGCCTTGGGATAAATCACAGAATTACCAATTACACATTTATTCGGGTGTACAAGGAGAAATAAATGTACAAGCTAATGATAAATGGAAAGAATATTCTTTTTTATTTTATATGTGTATTTATTAACATCCCTTTTAATCTAACACATTCGCAGAAATGTGATTTATCGAACGTAAAATAATGCTTTATCATATTATGTTTTCATGCAAGCTAATTTATCTTTTTATAATCCCTGTAGAATTGGGCACACGAAATATAATATTTATTTATTTATCTATTAATTAATAATTGACATCTGAAAACAAAAATTTACCTTCAACCTCAAAATGTTGGAATATTCCGAAAGTAATGACCGTTTTTAATATTTTTTTCCCTTTCATCGTATACTAGTAATGTTATTATCTGGAAGTATGTGTACAATAGGTATCTATTCCTCCCGCTCTTGAGCTATGTTTAACGCAGCGTTAAAAAAGGTCCGGTTAATTCCTCTTTTTTTTTAACATACAGATCGTCAAAAGGTCATTAAAGACCCTAATAGATGGTCTTATAGTAACATTAAAGCACAAGTTTGAGTATGTTGTGAACATTTGAATATGATACAATATAATACACTTAATACACTTTTAACGGTTTTCGATCTCGATGATTAATTTATTGTTGGAAGTTCAGTGCAACACTCTTCTGTCCTGACGTACAATTACTCTCACCTCATCCATATGTATATATCTTCGCAATAGGCGAAGGGCAAAACTTCATTTAAGAATGAAGTCATCATTTCATTACCGACAAATCGGCATTTATTGACAAAAGACATTTAATTGCTTGATACATACGCACGTAATAAATATAAATGTAATATGTAGCCAGCCTCTCGGCCACTACCTACCTCGCTAAATATATGAAAATACCTATTCTAATGGAGATTTTTTTATCATTTTACCAATTTAGATCAATATCTAATATTTATTTTGAAAGAAAGAACATATAGTAAAAATCATGACTAAAAAATATTAAGAAATCTTAAAGTATCATGCGAGATGCTGGAAAAAATGAAAACAAATGCAAACGATAGATTTACATTTCTTATCAAAACAGCGTATTTTATCTATATCCACAAAAGTAGTGGCAAGCTGAAATAGAAGAATAAATAGGAATGCAAAGGAGAAACAAAAAAGAACGTAATTATTTGTTTGGAATATTTAACGTACTGACCCGAGACAATTATACCTTAAAACCATACTTATAAAATTCCACAAGGACAAGGTAAATTTTAATCGTACACAACAAACACGGGTTACAAGGTTGGCAAATACAATTAATTTCGAGGTACCTAAAAGGAAAACGTCTTTTGGGCAAAGACAATTTAATTTCACTGCCCCGCTTGTTTTTAACAAGTTACCTAATGAAACTAAAGAAATAACTCTACACAAACCTTTTAAACATCATATTAATAAGTTTATAAAAATATCAGGTAGAAGGTATGCTGAAGAAGTGATCCGCCCTTGACCTCTGAATTGGCAAAAACTATTTATATAATTTAAAGTATACTATAATATAATATTTATTTTTGTAAGTACTTAAATTCTTATCTTAATTTCGTATGTGTATTTTCTTTTCTTTTCTTTTCTCTTAGATTTAGGTATTCCTATGATTTACTTTAAATTCTTATCTTGATTTTGTATGAATATTTTCGTTTCTTTTAGATTTAGATTCTTTAATTGTCATTTTTTACTACTACATAAATACCATATGAGAATAACTTCCACAGAACAGGTTTTTACCTAGTGTGGCAGTTATTAGTATCTTGTATTAACTAATGTCAATGTAAATAAACAATAAATAAATGAAATAAATAAATATTATTATGAAAAAATTTGCTAAAAAATAAATAAAATCACAAAAAGTAACAAGCAGGACTAAAAAATCTATAAAATATGATAAAATACAATGAGTAAATTAATTATTCTGAACATACACAGGTCACCAAATTGAAGGATTCAAAACGAACGCTTCATTTGGCGCCGAAACATTACGCACTTTGTCTACTTCAATGAACTACGTGAATTTCGATGTTTTTTGTGGGGCCATCACTACATACTTCGCAAGCAAACTCGACTATTATTGAGGCTCCTAATAGGACCATCTTTCTTCTTCTTCTGCCTTCTGTCATGTCTTATGTCAACACATGCGGTACATATATTTCTACCCATTCATTCACTCAACATGCCCAAATCACTTCATTTTTAGTTGTATTCACCATGCAAGGACAAGTTTAACCTTATTTATTGATTTTTTTCATTTCTTTTTCTATCATAAATAGATTTGCCGCACATACGTGCTTTTAGTCTATGTACTTTTTTGTCAGCTACAAGCTTTACTTGCATATTTCAGTAATGGTACCATAATTCTATTATGATCCGCTGGTTTTGCCTCGGATGATATTAATTGCAATCAAAAGACGCTTAATCAAATATTAAAACTAATGAGCCTTAAGTATAAAATCAAAAAATGAACCTTTGACATATTATGCCAAAAATACATAAATAATCCAAGTATATGTTCGATTGAAAAAAGGATATTAATTCATCTGAAAGAATATAAAATAATAAATTCTTGATTCATGATCAGGTAGCGAAGGCTTAACCCCAACTAGGAAACTCATTTCAATTTTGAAAGAATTAATTAAACTTATTCAAACTGGTCGACTTCTCGTGAGCCTACTAGCTACCCTCGCCCGCGGGCGGGGTAGCCACCCCTCGCTCTTGTAATAATGAAAATAATTTTTCACCGACCGGTTATAAGTCCCGGGGGAATATTTGGGAAAATTCGACGGAGATCCCCTAAGCGAGGAGAAATTACCACCTTGCAAAAATTGATAAAATTTTTCATTTTATGCGTCAGTAATCTTTTTTTGATCAAATATTTGGTCGATATTCTTTCAGGGCTCAAGACGGTTTAGATCAAGTTCTGTAAAATAAATTATTACCTGTATTTCTTTGAAATTAAAAAATGTTTTGATTTAAGGAAAAGTCTCTTTACCATGATTAAAGCTCATTATTTAAATAAACTACGAAGAGAATCAGAAAGAATAAGAACTGTCAATTTTTACAAGAAGAATTTTTTCAATCAAGAATCCAACTGCAAAGTTTTTATTAATTTATTCATTTATTTTATATCAACGATTTACACCTATTAAATAAAAAAACTTATATATATAAATATATCTAGATGATAGTGATCTGCTTATATGATCATTTAAAAATGTATACATATGAAATTTATAACACAATATCTATCTGTAGAAGTACATAAATCACAAATTAAGAAGACAATTAAAAGTGTATAAATTATAAAATGTATTAAAGTAAGAATAAAGACATGTCTTAATATATGTATTAAGTTTAATGAAATAAATTAACGGTAAAGTGTTCGTTAAGGAGATTTCGGTGACGACTTAAGTTAATGTTGAGAATATCTGCAATTTGTACATACTCGTTTCCTAGAATGGAAGTCTGTTGATCGTGGAGTATTTTTGGTGAAATGTGTTGCTTGTGTTGCAGTGAAAGAATAGTTGTGAACGGGTATTTCTGGCGGGCATGTGAAAAGATATGGATGATAAGAGTTTGCTGCTAGCTATGAAAATTAATATACCCACTGTATATTAATTTTGCAAATATCCTGTTGACCAAAGTTTTCTTTATTTTTTCTGTGATTTTGTTTGTAATGTGTAGTGTTTTTGTAATGTAACACCTTGAGGCAATTAGGCCTCATGGCCTGTTGAAGTTTTAAAAAAAGTGTACTAAAATAGACTTAATGGCCGCGTATTTTAAGAAAATAAAATAAAATAAAAATATATTGATGAAGACTGACACACATGTGCATTAATAAAGAATAAAAATACCCATTATATTAATACCAAATTTAAGGCTTTCCAAATTTGGACCCAAAACCAGATTTGGTTGTGATTTCACCTGTAGAGAGGTAATGTCTCCTTTTAGGATACTTCTTCGTTTTATATAATACCTCCCCAGAGGCCTTTTTAAAGAAAGGACGTGATTTGGGGTAGCAGTATTAATAATACAGAATGCCCTTATAGAACTCATGTAGAGTTTGAAAAGTGAGGTAACTCTACCTACAAAATAAAAAAATATTCAGACATTTTCAATTAACACGTTAAATAATTCATTAATATTTGTGAGAATTTGTCAGGGGTTGCAAGGCTGTGAAGGGATTGAAAATCTACAACAGGAAAAGTGTCATAAATAATGTGTAAGAAATCAGAATAAGTTGAAATAGTATTAATGACAATGTTACTACAAGAAAGAAAACCCACAAATGTTAGACAGTTAAAATTTGGCACTTGTAGAAGAAAATGTATATAGATACAGATGTAGATTATAGATAGCATGATAGAGACGGAGGCTGGGAAAAATTTAGAAAAGAGTCAGACTGTACGAAGACAATAGTCAAAACAACGAATTTTATTTATTTATTTATTTACGAGTAGCTTACCGAACAAATAAAAATCAGGTTAAATATGAATTATTAATAGTACAAAGGCCATCTTACAAATTTCCACTGAGAAGTTTGTATTAAATTTGATTTTTTTAACCTTAAAAAATTACAAAAAAGTTTGATGACCGAACATAACCAACATTTTTTTTTACTATTTCAAATATTATTAATCGAATGTTTCGAAATTAAAGGTAGGTAAGAGAATTTTTAAATATATACTGCAAATGGGCCCTGTTATCCTTGGAATAAATTGAATACACTTCATGGAATAAATATATAAAACATTAACCATAAAAACGCTTTCTTTTTAAACTTGTTTACAAAAATAACTTATTAAGATTTAATATGCAATGCCTTTTGATTAATTACAAAAGTTTTTTTCTAAAAAAAAATCTGGTTTCAAAAATAAAATACCCATAAAATAGACATTCAGGCATTTAAATACATTAACTGGATCTTTGATATATGCTGTAGCAAAAATATTCGAATGGATATTCCTTTTGACAAGAATTTATTTATTCTGGGTACATTACTTCTGAATTATTTTGATAAAATCCTGATTGTACCGAATAGCCAAATGCATTCTACAGCAAATAGAGGCAGCGGATGCGATTAGAGGCTTTTATCGCTGGCTGCGGCTTTGTGGGGTCCGTCATAAATCCATTTTCAATTGACGCCGCGACGCCCATCCCCACCCCCCCCTCCCACCAGGACATCCCTACACCCCCTATAACGACGCTGGCTCCGTCTTTCTTTTCTTCGTCTGAGAGCTGCAAAGCTTTTCTAAACCTTCCCTCAAGCCTTCAACTCTGTGCGGGCTGGTGCTGAGAGAATATAAATGAAAAAATTATTTGTTAAATTGTGATAATATTTTAAGCAATACACTTAAACAATGACCGCAAAATGTTTGTATGATAACATTATTTATATTATTAATATATATTCATAATTGATAATAAGAAAAAACTTGTTTCGGGACCAATGGACCCTTCATCACATTATAAAGTATACTAAAAATCAAAATTTGAAGTAGACATAACAAAAATAAATATATGCCCTGCATGCATATTCCCCTAGTGAACCCGAATGGATTCTCATTATTATAGAATTGAACTATTATAGAACTTATTATAGAACTTATTATTTATATTATTGTTTACTTGACTGCTTATTCTATATACTGTATTATTAACTAAGATTTGATGTATTAGATTTTCTTTTCTTTCCTTCCAATTGTTATATAATTAGATTACACTACCTATACCTTTGATTGTAAGTGGTTATCCCTCACCACACACAAGAATATAATTCTTTTTGGTGAGGTATACACACACAAAAAATACCGTTTTGTAAATATTTATGTATGATTGTAGAAAAAAAAATTATATATATATATTATTAATTAAAAAAATATATAGATATATTTGTGAGTTGAATAATTAAATAAGAACTAATGTGAAAACAATAAATCAATCTTAATGTATTTTCTTAATGAAGCAATTATCTATACCACAATATATCACTAATAAGTCACTAATAACACGGTTGCGCCGCCTTGTACACAAGATTTCAAAACTCGACAACATTTTTAGTTGTAGAGGCATACCTGAATTATAGAAAGACTTGGAATATGTTAGTAGCATCGAGTGCATAAAAGTGTACTTATTTTTTTCTTGAACTTGTACCGTTTTATTGAATGAGTACTATTTTCTTTACTTTTTGTTTTCACTTTTGTTGCTTTTCGTATTATTATTATTTTTTAATGTTTTTCTTCATACTGTTGTTTATTATATTTTAATTACTATTGTTTTTTCAAAATGTCTTTTTACTTTTTGAATGTTTTTATTATCTACTACTATATTTTTTTTTACTTCCTTTCGTGGCGTCTGCTTGCTTGGCGGCTTGCTGGCTTGCCGTCGAAAAAACTTTGGATCGATTTTTAACCCTTTTCCCGTGATCCAATCGAGCTGAAACTTGGCAAGCAGACTCGTGGCGACGATCAAAAAGATCTTTCAAATTTTCGTTAAAAAATAATAATAATTATGGTATAATTTTGGATTTTTAAATTTTTAATGATTTTTTCATACCAGTTTTTTCATACATGGAGATTCCTACTCATACGGTAGACACGAAACCCAAAAATGAGAAAGGGATTATTGTAAAAACTTGGTTTTTATGGGTTACTTTTTTAAATGGTTTTGTCTTATAATGGTTTGGAATGCAGTAAGAACAAGAAACATGAATTTTATTTAAAATTATATGTGAAAAAAAAATCTAAATTAAATATTTATCTGACAGAATATTATGAAATATTGAAAATTTAATAATATGTTAATTATTTTCATAGGAATATGAGGAGATATATCTCTTATTTCGATTTCTTTTAAAAAAATATGCATATTCTCTATTATTTTTAAAAAAGATTTTTCGTCACTATAGTATATTTTGAAGAACATGTAGTGTCGGGTATGTACAAAATACTTGTACTGTATATATAAAAGCCCACTAGAGCCTTGATAAAAAATAAATAAATATCACAATGTTCCAGTTCACATAGTTCTAGAACGTATGAAGTTTTTGGTACAAAAAATATCAAAGATTGGTTTCATATATTGTCAAGCAAAGCTCGCCTTAGCCGAGACGCTAGAGTACTACTGGAAACAGCAATGCACTGCCCGCATGTGCCGTGCAGGGATCCCCAAGCTCTTCGATCACTCACTTTACCCGCCAGTAGCGTTCGTTACAAACTCCGTTTCCACCGCGTAAAATCAATCAATAAATTTCGAACAACCTTTACAATTCATTTCACGTTTACTGCCTATCTATATTCACACATTGACTGATGAAAACTGACTATTGTAGAAATTATTCATGATATTCATAAAATCAGGTGAAAAACATTAACAATGTTACTTCTAGATATTTTGAGTTTGTTCAAATCTTTCAGAACAGTGCTGGATTTATGTCACAGAGACATTATTAATCAATTAGTGTATATTATAGATATCTCACAGAGACGAAACTGTATTAATTATGGGAAAGTAGGTATAGAAGTCATTTGGACTTCTCACAGGACTTATGACCTGTCTTTTTATGGTTGGCTTAAGTGATCACTTTACACAATTGTAACATTCGCCATTTCCACCCATGATAGAATATACCATGCTTATTCATTTTTTTTTTTTGGAAGTTGTATATATGTTCAAATTGCGTGGAAAGCTTTCATATATGAGTTGTAAGCGCCTTTTCCATGCGGCCTGTACAAAGCCATTTTCATTCCCCTAAATCCCCACAGATGTCGCTAATGAGAAAATCTATATTGATTTTTTTTTTTTTTTTTTTTTTTTCAGTTTCGTCTCTGTGAGATATCTATAATATACACTAATTGATGTTACTTCTACGTGAATTTAATAATATTTTTACATTAAAATACATATGTCGCAATAATAACATAATCTCTCATATGAATGTATATATTTATGCGTATTCATATGAAGCGTAATATGAATTTCATATATTTAATTTATTTAGTATTAACTAAACCTTCTAATTAAAAATAACAAAATATTATGTGAAATTGTAATCACTACAATAACCCCTTATTTTATTGTTGTTCCCTATTTGAGAGGTTATATAGTTTACTAGGCTTTTACAATTAAAATTTAAAGATATAGCGAAAAAAGTATTATTAAAAAATTGATATTAAGACATTGTTGCCGGAATATTTTCAAACCCATAATTTAGGTTAGAATTTAACTGTAAAATATTGTTCTGTTACACCTGTATATTATTGTACTCGAGTTTAGAGAAGAAAAACTTATTTTTAAAGAAACTCTCATCGACAGGCGAAGTATTAAACTGACTACATTAAAATATAGAAAACTTGGCCTTTGGTGAAAATAAAATATAATAACATAAATAATTAGTTACGGGAGAATGGAACCAGAGTTATTAGTGGAAGGGTGGTTGTAATGGGAATATTGAAAGAAAAGGAGAAGAATTCATGAATGGAATATTATTAAGCAAATGAATACCTGAGTTCAAATTGATTTTTATACCTATACTTTCTAATTTATTCATTTATCTTTAAGCGTGATATAATGGAGAAGTCAATGGTACTTGAATAAATGAAAATAATGATTATGATATACGTGGGGTATAAAAACAAAGGTTGCAGTATCCAAAAAATTAAAAAAATGTTTTAAATCCAGTCACCGAGGATCACTCATTTAGAATGTACTGAATTATAGATCTTATATATCTATCCCTTCCAAAATCATGTTTCCTATAAATTTATAGTCTATATATACTATAAAATCTCAAATTCAGTACATTCTGAAAAAATAATCCTCGATGACTGCATTTAATTTATTTTTTATATTGCTGCTTTTGCTTGTATACCCCAAATATAATGTGGTTCATATTTTTTATACCATTTTATACATATATAAAATATTCAGAAATGTTATTTTTTTTAAATTTATTTATATTATATACAGATATATAACATATATTTTATTAGTCTAATGAAATTATAAAGATTCATAAATTTTACCTGTATCTGCACCTCTCTAAAAAGAGATTCACTCTTGAAAAAAAAATTTTTACGCTTCAACAGGCCAAGAGGCCCAATTACAGAAGCGAAACACATCACAAAATAACCAGGAGTAAATGACATAGATTAATTGTGACCTCACCGGGAATCGAACCCGGAACCCCTGTGAGAAGCCACTTGTCTTGATGATGCGCTAGTTACATGAATATATATGCTTTCTCACTCTTTTGACCAATTAATTTTAGTTGTGCCATTTGATCTATTACAACACAGAAATATTCAAATTCTTTATTTTTTAATTTATAACTCAATATGATACGTTGCATTTAATTTTGTGATGCTTGTAATTATATAAGATAATTTTTATACTGAGCGGTATTTTTTTTTTTCATTGAAAGGGGAATGTAATGTTTTTTTTAAAGTTTGACAAGAGTGATATTATTATCGAACTAGATAATAATTTCATTATATGATTAAAAGGGACGTCAGTATTTGTAATAATAGTGCCTGGTGCCAACAATTTCGTCAATATTAGTGTGGACAGTATCCATGGGGAGCATTACATGGACACGCTGGTTTATAATTATCATTTAACTAGTTGTAACACTTAAAAAATGACGGTACTTTTACATGTCCGTTTTCTAGGGAATAATTATTTATCAATTTACAAAAAATAATAATTAAAAAAACTAAAAAAAAAAAATACTAAAAAAAAATTACACTTAAGAAGTTACGGAAGTTACACGAAGTTACAACGGACGGACAGACAACGAAATTATTATAATTGGGTTACATAAAATTATGTTACATGTTACAACTCGAAAGGGATCTTTATTTTTTAAATACTGTTACTAATTTTGGTTTCAAATGTCTGAATAGTGTGGAAGAGAGCATCCTTGTTCCCTTGTGTAAGAAAACCCTGGCAGGGCGACCGTTGAAAGGAAAGTAAGGTAATTTATGAGGGGAAAAAGTTTCCATTCTCCAGCTCTGGGGCGCCATGTAAAATGGACTAGCTGTTTTTTGCAGCTTGAATGAGGTTTATTTCGTTCTCTGTAAGCTGCCATTTAAATGTCTGCTTTTGCTGAAATCTGAATGGAACAAAATTTTTCCTCGTATTAATCTACGATAGCAATTTATTTATCTGCACTTTGATTTAAAAATAACATTTATTTTCGTCTTCCACTAGCGCAACCGATTTTTTTAAATAACATGTATTTATTTATACGATTTTATAATAAACTTATACATAATAAATTATATATATAACAAAATATATTTTAAATATAAAATAATATTTCTCTGTTTACTCTTAGAGTATACGTAATTTAAGGACTCAATTAAGTAAATGCGTTTTGATTAACTATTAATTACGAAACGATCAATAAATATATAAGGAAAACATAAAATTTTTACTTGAGTTTATTGTTTTATGTTTTACTACTCGAGTTTCGAGAGTATCAGAATCTCTCACCAACAAGTGAATTGTTATTAGTTATTAATCGTTTAAACTTCACCTGTCGATTAGGATTCTGATACTCTCGAAACTTGAAGACAAATATAATTATTAACTATGGATACAATGAAGTAGCGAAAATATTGTATTATATTTTTAATGAATAGTCTTCACAGTTTTAATGCCAAATTCATCAATAATATCATAATCACGATTATCTGATTTAATTTGCAATAAAATACAAACATTGTGTTGTACACAATATTGTGTATTATTACCACGCCAATAGTTTCGAGAGCTTCAGTTCCGCTTAGTCCTTCTTCTTCTTCATTGCACTGTTCTATCTCATTGCCTAGGTAGGCTGTTGGGGTCGACTCTTCTCGTTCTCAGGCTGGATCTTTTTGGGTTCTGGGTATCGCTTTCATCCAGGTCGTTTTTCTGTAAGATTTTGGAGCAATAAGTCAACCAGGAGTTTTTTGGTATTCCTCTGGATGACTGTCGATGAAGCCTTATACACATTGCCTGCTTCACCGTGTGGTCTGGTGGTCTCCGTCGTATGTGCCCGTACTATCTGAGCTGTCGTTCCTCCAGCTTACTCTTTAAGTCCGTGATACCCAGGTTAACAAAACTTTTAATCCTATACATTAGTCTAACTTCTGCCACTTGTACATAGGCCAGCATTCGGAGCCATATATTATCGCGAGCCTAACAATAGTCTAGTATATCATTCTTTTAAGTTTTAAAGCCGTTTTAGGATCACACGTGATTTCTGTTATGGATCTAAATTTCAGCCATTCTACACCTATTCGTCTTATTCTATGATCAACATCCGCCGCACATCCTCCGTCTCTGTGAATGAGTGAGCCCAGATACTTAAATGTGTCACAGTTGACTAATATTTTCCCATCCAGTTGCATTGAAGTTAGAAAGTTACAACATCTGTGTCTCAAAATTGCACAAGCAGATATTGTGTATTTTTCCTGATAATGTTTAGACCATTATCCTACAGGATTTGTTTCTACCTTTCCAGGCTATTCTGCAAGTCACAATGGTTATCTGCTGTCAGTACTGCATCATCTGCAAAAAGCATAATCTTACGAATACTGTTCATTTCTTGAATTGTTAGATATTCATGACCATTATGAATAGCCGTGGGCTGAGGACAGATCCTTGGTGCACCCTCAATTGGTGATATTCCTTCTCAGATGTAAATTACAAAAATATAGTACTTGTTGTCTAATGTAATACAAAGTTTTTAAAATGATTTATTTTTTTACAGTGAATGGGATATGGGAATGGGAATTTATTATTTATCATTGTGGCATTTGCAACATATTCATTTAAATTATTGGTTTACTTTATTTATTTTCAACATTTAAAACAAATATTTACGTTTTGTATTCTGCGGCCTCTTTATTCCAGTCTGGTAGGCATAATACTATCTTAAATACCGGAGATTCTGAGTTCGATTTTCATGACTTGTTTTTGTAATTTTGCTGCAGTTAGAATATTGATACTATTGATGAATATGAAAAAAAAATCATTCCAAAAAATCATTCATCATGATTAACGAAAAATGAACGATTGAATTTGATAACATTTCATGATTGAATTTGAATTTCTTGTATTTGATGAATGATTGAATTTGATAAAAATAAATAATATTGATAGATAAGAATGTTGCATCTCTATTTAAAGAAAAAGCCTATTATCTACTGTACATTTAGAATTTTTCATCTCAAAATCAAGCAGCGTATATCCCAAAATATAATATTGTACTAAAATTAATACAAATATCACAAGTCCCACATTCTCCCCTAAACATATTCAATAAAATATGTAATTCGGTATTCGCCTGACCTGAATATGTGGAATCCCATTTACTAATAAAAACATTTTATTTTGATATTGTTCGGCTCCGCAGACATATTATTTTCCGAGGAAAATATATATGTGACATTTTGTTAAGCCTAACGGATAACTTATAGACGGTATCGCGTAATATCAAGACGTTACCCTTCCAGAAATCTCATTTTCGGGATGTTTTTAGGATCCAATATAGTTTCCCGCGCTGGTTGTCAAATGGTCCTGACAAATACAGAACAACCTTTTTATTTTCATAAATACAGCCTCCGTAGGATAAATCGTTTAATTAATTTGTGCGTTTCTTTTGTGTTTTGTGTTTCTATCCTACATTTTATTTTTAAGATGTGACAATATTATAATTTATAGGCGTGAGTTTTTAAAAAGTATAAATTATTTAAAAACGAGTTTTAAACAAATAAGAATATCAATAAAAAATGTATTAAAAACCAATTACTGTTTATAAACCTAAGTAAAATATTTTTATATCTGTGTTCTGAGAACACAATTACTGTATTTTGTCCGCTGAAGGATAACTATTAATTTTATGTGAGAAACGTGTATGGAAATCTTTAAAGGGTGGCCTAGGGCTTATGATCTATATAAGCTCGCTCCAGTTATACAATGCAATGTTCACCTACTCCACCGTTCACACTATAATTTTTTTTGATAATTGTTATATAATATGTTCTATATTTGTATTCTTACAAATATTTTAAGGGGCTATGCTAAAGATATCTATGGTCCTAGTGTACATAGATTTTGCAGCCGGTAATGATACCGCTGTATTTTTAAAGTAAGGATTTTTCATTAAAATTAAATAAATAACATAATATAATTTTCTGGCATATTCTACTGCATACGTTATATAATTTGGAAGAATAACATATATACATTAAAATATATATTTTATATCCTGATAAAAGGACAATTAGCCCAAAACTTGATTATTTAATAAAAGTGTTTATTTTTATTAATAATGTATATTGTTGCCACAAAGTTTTTTTGTGATTATTGAAGTTGTTTTCATAAATGTCCTTTTTCTTATGCATTTTTCTGTTTTCAGTGGGTAATAGGATGATATTTCAAAGAAAACGATCCTTAAAGAACTTTCATTAAATACAAAATCACTTAAGGATTGAAATGGGTGAGTTATCGTGTTCCTGTTTTATTTTGAAGCTATTGAGAATACCTTTTGTGAAATACGATCTGATTGAATTTGTGAAGGTTTTTAAAAATACTAATAAAGTAAGTGTTGTGAAGATTCCACAGAATCCTTCCACAGATTGAGGTTTTGTTTCTCTTCTGCGGGTTCAATCAATAAGCGCGTTCCTACCTCGACGTCAATATAAATCATCCGGATCACTATCAGTCTGTTGATTCCATCAGGAGGAACTCGAATGTGCTTTGCGTAAACTTTCTCGCAGAAAAGGCCCATTTTCCCCTTTTGGAACGATGACGTAGTTTTTCTTTTATACAACCCAACTTTTAATTTTTTCTTGAGTGTTTTTATTATTATATTTCCCAAAATGATGTCAGGCTACATACTATGTTTTATATGCCAATATTGGGTTGTTTTTAAGGGTGCAGAAGCTTAAAATAAAATAAAACGCAAAAATCGCGGTGATGGACATATATTAGAAATATAGGTTTATGCGATTTCTGTTTGTCCATAGGGTGTTTTTTAGATGACAGATTTTCGATTTAGGAAAAACTAAATCCAGCGACAGCCATTTTGAGAGCTGAAAGTTGATTTGTTCTCAGTTTTGTTTTCAATTTCATCATGAGTTGACTTATGCTAGAACAATGTTTAACGAGTAGGTATAGTAACGAGCTAAGATTTGTAAAAATATATATATTTTTTTTAAATAGAGATGCGAACACGGAATTCGTGTCACATCAATATTCTTACATTTTCAAATTAAGCTAAACGCTTAATTTGAAAATAGGACTAACTTGCTTGTCTGGAGTGAGATTCGAACCTGCGACCTTTGGATCACGAGGCGAGAGTCCTAACCACAAGACCAACAAACTACAAATATTGATATATTTAATTCCACGGAAACTCAGAATATTCTGGTTTGGGTCTTTGGGGGTATTATGCGATGTTATTACGACCTTTCTTGCCGACGTTTGAGATCCCATTGCAGGGTCCATCATCAGGGCTGATGTGTTGAGCATCAGCCCTGATGATGTACCTTGCAATGGGATCCGAAACGTCGGCCAGAATGGTCGTAATAACACGGCATAATACCCCAGAAGATCCAAACCAGAATATTCAATTTGAGTTCAAATACTATTAAGGGAGTTACTTGGGAGAGTTTTGCTTTAAAAGCTATTGGTGTATTATTATATGCTTATTATTTTTCATATATCGTTTCTTATTTTTTGTTTGTTACTTATTTTTTCCGTCTCACTGTTTGTTAGCTAAGCCTTTAAAGATTTGAAATTATATTGTTACAAGAGTCGTTCGTAATTGAGTTTCAGTTAAAATAATTCAAGATTACTTTGTGTTTTTAAAATTGTGAACTTGTGAATACTCTTCATTTATAAATAAATAAATTGTGCAATTTCTTTCGAAAATGATGATAACTTCATCGTAATGTTCTTTCTCGTGTATGTGGGGAAGATCCTTGATGCTCGGAATTACAATAAAAGTCGTTCCAGTTATTTTATAGGTTTACAGGTTCGGTATCAGTACAATAGGAGTAGTGTTCACATGATGATGACTACGTGATGAGAAATCTCGCAAAATGGCACCTCTCATTTTATATCATTTGTTCTCTCTCTTTCTTCCATGCCGTCTGTCACTCTCATTCATCAGACAGACGTCAGTCAGATGCGTTACAATAATCATATTTGTTCACGAACAATATCTTTCCGATAAAGCCAAAACTATGGAATTGATCACGATTTTTATGTGGTACTACTGTTTATTTATAATTTTTAAACCTCTAAGAAAACATCCTTTGCATTGGAGAATCATAAAATAGATTTCGACAGTTCAAAAGTAATCACCAGCCTCAATAATAAAATATTTAGATATTATAGAGAAGCAATTGAAATAAATAAAAGAAATAGTTATACAATGAACAACAGAGACGACAGTATTCTACTTAACTTAATATAAGAACCGCATAACAAACTTAATAATAATAATCACATTCCTAAAACAAATTATATTAATAATAAATCGCATATAATATATTTATTTTATTTACACATTCTTATAAATTATCACACTACATTAATTAATTATTTGTATTAATTAAAATTAAAAATCAAATAGCATATCCCCAAACAGCAATTGTATGCTGATTAAGGCGACAGAAAATAAAGTAAAATAAGTGGGCACACATATTGAATATCAGCACATTGATTTGTTAAACAGTTATATCAGTTATATCACAAAGGAAACACACCGAAGCAATTTGAAAATCCAACCATTTCACTATTTAATAATGACCATAATAAAGTAAACACACAGATCACTAGAAGTAAAGCAAAACGCATTACCGGCGTCGCGGGGGAAACTCACTCCTCCCAAACACCTGACGCATTTTTCAAACTCTCACCTGACGATGAGGTCTGGACCCGAACGGTTGTGTGCTTTTCAGAGAAGTAGCAGTGAGATCTGTTCGAAACGTCAGCAAACGACTATATATCACAATCACAATCACGTCAGTAAAAACATCGGTGAGATATGTGGCCACCATGGGTAAGCTTTTATGCGAGCCAATCGATGCTACACGATCAATACTTTGCATAATCCTTTCATCTAAGCTATTTACCTTTTTCTGATGACTTTTAGAATATAATAATTGATTTCAGACTTTATCACATCCATCTTGTCAGGTGGAGAAGCTCTGGATTCTGTCTTTCGCCACTATTGAAAGTATTAGAAGTAATAAAATGAAAACAAATATTTAAATAAAATATTGTACTCTTCTTCGAACGGTCGTTAATGCGGCAAATATAATTCAATAGCTCAATTACGGCACTACTTGCCATTCTAGCACCCTCGTCTCGAGACAACACGAACTGCAATTAAGTGCTAACTGGAGAGCACGCTCTTTTCTAACTTCACAGAAAGAATCTAATTAAGTGAACAAGTCTACGTCTATCCAGACACTTCCCGAGCACCCTGTGCCGCGTCACCGCTGACGTATCGAGTGTCCGAGATGTAATCACCCCTTCCCCGCGCCGTTTGAACTTTTCCTGCCATTGTTCCATTTTGTAAAACATCCCTTAACAAAGCCATTCACCCGCCGGCGACGCCCTATCTCGCGGAGCACGCGCGACCAAATTGAAAACGCTAAAGCGGTCCCGCCGCGAGAGGGATGAAATACCAACCGGGAGTCGTTTAAGGGTGCATTAGAAGAAGACGGAACGTCGGTTGTGATTATTTTTTAATTTTATTTATGCGAGCAAGAGACGGCGGTGGGCGCTTTCAGTGCGGTAGAGTGAGCGGTGGTTAATGTTTGATCTTGGATCAAGGACCGTTGTGCTGGTTGGCCGTCCTCCCTTATATCTGTTGCCCTGCACGAGCCGGTTTCAGACGGGCGGACGTGTGGGGAATAATATTCCTCGTCTATTGTCTCTCGGTGTTTACAGACGGGGACAATGCGATGGGGCGAGCGTGTGATACCCTCTTTGTGTCGTTACTCTTGTTCACATCCCTTCGGGCGGTTGGTTGCACCTTTTTTCCTGTTTCCAACCTAGGAGTATCGTTTTTTATAGGGTAGTCAATTTTGTAGCCGTCTGATCGCGATATGATATTTCAAATTGAATACACGGTTGTGTGTGTTCAACCACAGTATTTAAAAAAAATCCAATCTGTTCAGTAGTCATAATCCAAATACATAGTAAAAGGATAAATTAAAATAATTTATTTCACGTAATGGACGCTTACTGAAGAATTGATAAGGCGATCTGAAACACGAGATGTGGATCTTCAGAACAATATTAATAATAAGCTGAATGGACAAAGTTACGAGTGAAGATGTTGATGAAAAAAAGAAAAATAAGTAATAAAACAATAAAAATTCGACAACTTTCATTTCTCGGGCATGTGATGAAGCATCCAGAGAAGTATGAGGTCTTGCACCTCAAAATTCAAAATAAGATAACCGGAAGTCGGGGCCCTGGAAGAAGAAGAATATCATGGCTGAAGAACCTAAGTCATTGGTTAGGTCAGTCTATTGAAGAGCTGTTGAACCGGTTGTACTTCGGGCCAGAGCAAATAAAGTGCCTATTGTCAAGAAATTGTGCGTATTATGGTTCTAATCTTCTTTTTCCGTATTGTATTCGCCGAATAGACTCTGATCACTCCACTCTAACACACATTACATATTATACATAGCTCCTACTCCTTCAACCTGATTTCCAGCTACTTCAACCCTATTCCTTTTATTCACATTCATATCCTTGTATTTGATCATTGATCTATTCTGCTTTCTGCCATTTCTGGTTTATTTGGTATTTTTATATTGTTGCGTTCTGTTTTGTGTTGTGAATCAATGTTATTGGTATAGAACTGTCCATAACATTGTCATTTTAAACTATTGTTCTATTGAGATTCCATAAATAAATAGAAGAAAAATGTTGTAGATTCCATTACTCCAAAATCACTCACTGCATTCGCATTGTGTTGTACTTCTTCTGCAAAACTTATCTTTTCCGAAATTTCAATTTTCTGAACCTCAATTAGGTTATAACTTTTTATTATTATTTTTCGGCCTATCTACGTTTATTGCTGGAATCTCTTAGTAACATGATTCTGTGTGGCTCTCTTCCAAACACAAGCCACTAGTTTCCTTAATATTCTTCCACTTTTTCTATCCAGTTATGGATGCTACTATTACCATCATAATTACTGTTACCTCTACTCTTGTCCTCTTTAAGTATCTTCTACCATTAACAATTGTGGTCTTGTGCCAGCTCTCCCCAGTTCTGGATCTTCAAGCCAGAAATATGTTTGGGTAAGTTATCACTCATCTTTATTTTGCCTTCTTAAGCTTCTTTGCTGTTTTATACTATTATTCAGCAAGGATTTCGATTTTAATTTTTCAGTCATTTTGTCCATATGACCTACTCGCTGAATTCATTACAATTTTATACATTTAGAAACTAAAAACTAATTTCTTTGTTGTAGCACGCACTGAGCTAAAATATGAGACATTTATCATGTGTTAGGTGGTAAGTATTGCGCAAGGCTTTATTTGAGAATTACATAATAATAAACAACAGAACAATCTTTATATTCTGTAATTTATATTGAAAAGGATTCCAGATCCAAAATATCTTTGTGAAAACATACTCTTTTAGATCCCTAAACACATCTTAGATGCAGGTCTATTCTACAATTTCTGTGAAGGTATTTTAAAAATCAATAGACAATCTCAGAGATGCTGAGATGAATGAAAAACCATTTTTCATTTTGAACAATTTACCGCCAGACGAAGAAAAACGTAACCGAAAAATAGTGATCGAATTAAATAGATATTTCTCTCGAAGGAATTCGTTAAAAAATAATGGAAAGTTAAAAATGACTTTTTTATATTTACCGCTAATAAACTGTAACTTTTTCTTTAATTACAGTGAGGTATATTATAGTTTTGTCGTACCGAAATTACAAATTACATTGTCAAATATTTTCACTATAATATTAAATTACTAACAAACTGCGATTGTGATCGGATGTCACGTTGAGGAAATTAATCTTCCTCAACCAAATTTTTGCTACTTTTCCAACGTCAGCTGTCAATCTGTGACATTAATTATTTATCATAAAACGCAAGGATATTTAATGGATAAATTGTGTGCTATTTTATATTAATTTTAATAGTTGAGAAATCGGCTTAACAAAAAGGTTCTAATTATTTTTATAATTAGAACCTTTTACAATTATTTTTTCTTGATCATAAATTTTTTTATAAAGGTAAAACTTTTACTCAATTAGATATAAAAATTAGAAGCAATTAAGATATCATTGAAATATTTGGCATTACTTCGTGGTGCAATATTTAAATTTAAATTTAATTTTTAATTTACTATGTAATACACACACAACATGAGTTATTTATTACTACTTTAGTTTCGGGAGGAGCAGTATAGTTATCAGGTTTAGTTAATAACAGACTATAATGCAAAATTTATCAATTATCAATTTATCAATAAATTAAAAAAATTATCGCTTTTTATTTAAGTCAGTTATTAACAATACTTGATGATGAGAGGGACTACTCCTCGTAATCATATTTTGTATGTTACAAAGTTTTTTTTAATAACAAAAAGTGATACTTTAAAGCACTAAAGATGTTTATAAAGCAATAACATTTCCGAATATTGCAATCATCTTTTGGAAATAAACCTTTATTTTGGTATTTATAAAAGAAAAAAATTGCATATATGTAATGAACAGTCAGATAAATTAGAAATTATGAATTTAAAAAGTGTTGAAATTTAATTAAATATTATAAAAAACAAATCTTTTTTGCAAAGAATTACGTTTTATTTTAATGGCTTTATTAGCAATTTTACCCTTCAGTATACTTGTATCTTGATGAAGAGACTATGACCCCGAAATGTGTTGATTTTTCAATAAATAGTGCTTTAATAAAAAAATATTTTCCTTTTCTCAATATGAATAATGTAGCCACAGAGTTATTTTGCATTATTGATGAATTCTTGCCATAAGTATAAGTCAAAAAGGTTCCAACAGCTATATTCTCTTATTAAAATTGATTAATTAATTAATTTATTTCAACATACTGCACAAAATTAGGTACCTTTAACATAATAATATATACAAGAAACCCAAAGAGTAGAACAGCAAAAATTTACAGAATTGACATAGTATGGATAGTTGTTCAAAGTTATAACAGTAATTTAGAAAAAGGAGATGGGTAATATCAATATACAAGGTTAAACAAATAGTTATAATCATTTGTTTGTGATTGCATTATGAATTCAGGACAGCAGGGTGTATAGATTTTATTTGCGAATCTTTATATTGTGCTAAACTGTAATTAAAAATATCAGAAAAATGCGCATAGGTATGTGTACTGAAGATAAGATGGCGCAAAAGTTTGCATTTTTTCTGTACTACTGATTATTAAAATATGAAAAATTAATTCTCTCAAATAAAAATCTTATTTGATTTGTGAAATGATAATTTGTAAAATGATGAAAAGCTTGCAGACAATTGAACTAGATTTTTTCGCAAGTTGTCAATCAATTAATTTGATTTGTATAAACAAATATTTTTTTCATATTCGATGTAAGTTGCATTAATTATATTCCAACGTTTTACATAAAATCAGTCAGAAATATTGAAAAAAATTTTAGTCGCATATCTCCATAATTATTAATAAAACCACGAGGTTTTTTGAACATTTTCGAATCATAAAGGCAGAAATCCACCTGTAAGGTAATGTCGACAAGCTCTGTACATTTGTTTTCATAAGAATGTTCTTAGGTTTTCACGGCCACTCAGAATCTTCAAGTTTGTGTTTTCTGGGGTATTATGACGCGTTTGTTACGACCTTTCGGGCCGCCGTTTCGGATCCCATTGCAGGGTCCATCATCAGCCACATCATACAAGACACATCAGCCCTGATGATGGACCCTGCGATGGGACCCGAAATGTCGGCTCGAAAGGTCGTAACAACACAGCATAATACCCCAGCAAACACAAACTTGAAGATTTGTTTTCATCTTAAATTTTTGTTAAAAATCTTTTGTAGGTAATTCAGTTCGAAATGTTAATATTTATGTCGCCATGATCAGTTTCATATTAAATAACATTTGTTCCTCTTCTTCTTTCTCTACTTCTAGATTTTCTCTGAATTTTTTTTAAAATAAACGAAATTCAAATATTTGACTCCTTCCATTTAACACTTTGAACCCCGCACGAAGTCGCCGCACGTCCGGCCGCCCAAAACTATTCGTTCCTTTTTCAAAAAAAATCCGTTTCCCATTTTTAACACTTAAATATCGTTAGTTCGCTTCTTCACGCCTGATTTACCGCGGGGGGGATAAAACTCCGGACAAAAAGCCGAGTTTCGCACCAGTAATCGTGGCGCCTTTAGAAAGCGGAGATAAATGAAACTACATTTGATTTGCGTCTTGGCTGTGCGCTTTGTATCCGCGTACCATGTACAGAAACGCGGTATATAAGATGCGAGTGCACTTATGTATATTTATAATTCACTGCAGTGTAGAAATAAGAAAAGGATTGTTTGGCACGAACTATTAAAAAAAATCACTGGAAGATTTCGCTTGTAAATCATGTATGTTCGTATGAGTTGTATTCTTTGTGCTATATGAGTTTATTTGTTTCTCTTCATTAGATACATGTAGTTTTTACTCCCTTTCTTTTAACTCGTAGCTTCTGATTGCTTGTTTGTCTGACGAAAAAACTTTGGATCGATTTTTAACCCTTTTCCCGTGATCCAATCGAGCTGAAACTTTGCAAGCAGACTCGTGGCGATGATAAAAATGATCTAACGAATTTAATAAATATAGTATAATTTTGGATTTATCGATATTTAAATGTTTATCCTCATCTATTAAGAGTTGGGATAACAATATTAAGATCCCAATATTGCCATTTTCAAAATACGGACGCACATTTGACACACCAGCACGAAAAAACGCGGCAAAATCTCCATATTCAATTTTGTTCTTGATACTTAAACGTGGCTTTTGCAGATCTCGACATTTTGCTTAAGCTTTGATCAGTTAACTATGTAAATGGATCGAAATATTGGTCAGAAATGTTGTAGAAACACGGCAAAATACCCCAAATAACTCAAACCAAAAGATCGTTTGATATCTTGTCATTTTGGTAGAGTTCTATTTATATTGGGTCATTTAGCATCCTGATGAAATAACAGAATGTATACTTGTAATTTTATATCCCCGATTATATTAGCATTTTAAATTTACTGTCGATAAATCTATAATTTTATTGTTATTTATTTTAGGTAAGGTAATATTTATTTGTATTCTGTCAAATGAAATGCACAATTATTGGGTGTTGGTTTACATGTGTGGGTGTCCGCCTTAGTCGGCTTCGGCTAAAGGTAAGATAAAATACCGAAATATTGAAAAGGGTTTTTTTATATGTATTTTTTTATCTACATTTGTATAAATAATTTTAAAATGGCGGGTTAATTGCTGGTTGGAAATTTCTTCCCATCAACCACACAATTTAGCGGAATAATTGAAACATATTTCTGATACAAAATATTGTTTTGTTCTTTTTACAATTTTTACAATATATCATTTATCATTTCAAATATGGGAAATATTTATTTTACTGTTTCTTTGAGAGTCAGAAGACTCGTGTATAAAAAAGGAGTACAGGTACAAGGTATAATTATGCATTTTAAAACAGTTTTATGATTATATTGTGTCCAGTAGGTAGGTGTTTGTATGCATGTGTTTCTGTTTCACATATAATTTTTTTCTGATCTGTTGCTTTTCGGATCGTTTGTGGCAGATTTTGGGTAGAGATTTAATTAAATTTTTGTATGTTAAGTGTATCTCTAAATCTTGTAGATCAAAAATCGCTTCTTGTGTTTAATATATTTTTATTTTTAATTTTTTTTATTATTGAATTAATTTATATGTGTTTATCTATTATTTTTGGCTCTTTGAATTCTTTATATAGTTGAGCAATTAGGTAGTCATTTTTTTCTTTAGAATTAGTTTAAATATCATTTTTTGGGTAGTTACATACAATGTTACGACAATGAGACGAGTAGGAGGTAGGAGAAAGATTAACTTTTTTCGTCAAATTTTAGTAAAATTTTACCGACAGTCGAACCACCAGTTTACTGTCCATTAGTTGAAATTGACAGGAGTATGATAGATTGGCATGTTATTTTTTAAGGTTAGGTTCATTCTCAATTTGCGTTTCATGCTGTTTGTTAACATGTTCATTATATACTGGTGCTGACTGCTGCTACATTTTCAAGAAAAAATATTTTCAAATAGCGATGTCCAACTATTATTGTATTCAAATTCGCCGGATGAAGAACAAACTCGACGACAAAGTGTTTAATATACGAGTGGATTATTTTAATATTTTATATGACGCAGATTTTATTTACCGTTTTCGCTCGTCGAAAAGGTCTGCGTAAGAGCTTCTATAAAATATTTGGCAAAATGTAAAAAGGCGCACGCATGGGAATCTGACATTATCACCAACCACGCAATTGCTTGTTGCTTTGAGATGCTATGCTCTTAAATCAATACTATCAGCTACTGTACACTTTGTTGGGGTTTCAAAGGCTCCTGCCAGTGTAGCGTTGTAGGAAGTATCCAAAAATCCGGTGCGAGCATGAAATTTTAGGTTTTGTTGTTAGAAGTTGTGTTTCGTGTCCATAGAAAAGAGATATAATTCGCCTCTGAAAGCTCTAAAATTAAAGACAAGAGCAGTACGATATTTCGATACTTTCGAACGGTCAAAACAGTTTTATAAGACGAGCGTCGGTATTATTTACTAACGAATGGCAATCCGTTCGTTAATTGTCGATATACTAACGGATATTTGGTCTTTCGTTTATAAAACTGGCCTTTAGTCTACTTTTGAATTTTTTTATGGTCTGTGATGACGTGAATCTGGGCAAGATTAATCCCACGACCGAGCCAACTGCACTTTGAGTGAGGAGCTGATTTGGATTAAATTTATTATTCTTAAATTTACAATCCGGGAGTAGCTGATACGTTTTATATTACATATATACACTATAAAGAGCAACTTCTTTGTCCGAAAATTGAATATTCAAGCAATAAATAAGTGTTTAAAAAATTAAAATCCGTGAATTTTTTTTATTAACACCTAGAATTATTTTAAAAATTATCCTTTTTAATTTTATAAACTGCCAATTTATTTATTACTTTAGATTCATTTGGAGAAAACTTATAAAATAAATATGGCATCTTGAAATGTGTTAAGCATTTCATATAACTTGTATATGAAAGTAAATTATGAATATTTTATATATGTTACAGTAGATTTACAGAAAATAATCCAAAAATATTGAAAAATAATGCAAATTTTAATGTCAAAGTGTAAAGAATATTTTCTATTCAGCATTGAATGAAAATCTAGGGCTTAAAACTTGTATATGCTAGCTTAAGTGATCACTCTATATAACGAAACGTTCATGAATTCCATCGTATTGAAAATTGTATGTATGTTCCGAATTGAAACCCTCTCTACATATATTTGAAGGGACTATACTAGAGACATCTATAGTTCTTGTCATTGAACTATATACAAAGGTTTCAATTAATTTAATTATATTAAATTGTAAAAAACCATAAGTAATTTGATCGGTGTTAATAGGCTGGCTGTAATAGCAGACGAACCGGACGATTCTGCGATAATAATGCATATAAAGGTAGAAACAACTCTCACATCCACACGTTTACCAAGGATCGACTGAGTGTTCCGCACGCGTTGAAAATATTTATACATCGCGGGTAGTTGAAAATTACTTAGAAAACTGAAAAGTTTATTTGTTTTTTATTTACTTGACAATTATTTCAAAATTACTGGATTTAAAGAAAAAGTTTTTGTGTTCAACATGGTGTAACTGCGAACAGTGCAAACGAGATGGGCACGGATCAAGATACAGTGAATATCTCCGTGGAGGCAATGCCCAACATATCTACCTCCTCATCGGATGCTGAATATTTTTCAGATTACATTAACTATGTGCCTGGATCTTCTGACAATCTAATCGGTTTTATAATGATTGGAGTTATTCTGAACATCGTCGCGGTACTGGGCATCATCGGAAACATCTTGTCAATGGTCGTTTTCTCGAGGCCGCAGATGAGAACCAGCAGTAACGTGATATTGTTTGGTCTAGCGATGTGTGATACTGTGCTAGTTGTTGTATCCATTTTGATCTACGGGTTATTCAACGTTTTTCCATACACCAATTTAATGTACGACTATTTTTTTTACTATCTTCCGCATTGGGGCGTGTATCTGTATCCCATTGCTATGGCGGCTCACATGGGCTCCACGTACTTGACCCTAGGCGCCACCCTGGAAAGATACATAGCCGTGTGCTACCCTTTGCGTGTCAAGTCACTGTGCACGCGTAAAAGAGCTAAATACGTGTTAGCAATTATCGCCACATTTACTACTTTATATAACGTTCCCAGATTTTGGGAAAAAGCTACGTACGAGGACAACATTTATCAAAAGTCCCAGATCATAACTTATTATTACATAGACAATACTCCTTTGAAAAATAGCGCAATTTATAACAACCTTTACTTTTTTGCCATGTATTTTGTGTTTCATTTTATTGTACCGTTTTTGTCAATACTGATTTTGAATTTTCGCATTTATAAAAAAATCAGGAAAATTAACGCGGCCAGGGAATCTCTTTCCACAGCGCAAAGAAAAGATATCAACATTACCAAAATGCTACTCTACATTGTTCTGGCGTTCTTCCTCTGCAATATATCGATCAATGTTCTTAATTTTGTGGAAATGTTCTATACTATAACGTACGCTGACTCCGCTGAGCTGATTGTTATGCACATTGGTAATATCTTGGTGACAGCGAACAGCGGCGCTAATTTTGTCATTTATATCACTTTCGGGGAAAAATTTAGAGAAGAATTTTTATCATTTTTTTGTAAGTCAAAAAAGAGATATCAAGCCGTGGAAGCTATAAATCTGAAGTGAAGATATATACATTTATACCCATTTATAATTGTTTTTCCTGTGTCACTGCAATGAAAAGATTTATTAACATAAATAAAATATTAAATATATTCTTGGATAAGAATATAGATGTTCATTTATGTATTGCAGTATCTATGTTTATATTATTAACATATAATTATGTTACAATATCACAACAAATCATTTGTTTTTGATCTGTTGCAATGTTATAAATAGATGAAGTTTTGTTTAATTTTATATTAAAAATAATGTATCTATTATAACTTGACCTAATTCAGAATTATAATAGGTATATCATTGTACATACATTTCATGCATAAAATACAATACATTCATACAAATAAATGCTTTACTCGCCATAAAAGAGCTCATGGGAAGGGTAATGAGTTCATTTGATGGATATTAAAATTTTAATGAGTTGTTAAGAATGTTGAGAAAAAAATAAATATAAATAAAGTGAAACTCTTGGGGTTTTCAAGAGGTTTTTTCATAATTTTTTTTAGTTTATTTTTAAATGACATAATGAATTGATTTTATTTTTTATTTTTCGGGTAATGAATTGAACGTTTTCATTCCTACAAAGGAATAATGGTTCAGGGCTGCGCTTTTTTTTTTATATTTGGGCATGTTTAGATTTAGAAATGATCTTGTAGACCTGGAAGTTCAAGAATGTATTATATATATTTTTCTTTAAACATTTGGAGTATTGATACTTTTTTTAATTTTCCATATAAGTAGGCACACAAAATTCTTGGAAAAATGATTTATAGGGTAGGTTCTGGTTTTTATTATATAATTTTAATTACGATTTTTTTTTGATATTAAGAGTGTGTTTAATGAAGTACTATATATATATATATTTTTTATTTTTATTGATTGTTTGATAGAATTTTGTGATATTAAGAGTGTGTTTAATGAAATTAATATGTTCTTCCCCACCCGATGACACCAAATTGTAGAATTGATTGAATTTTAGCATAATACATTATTTTAATTTTCTTTGATGACAGTGCACGCATACAAATATTATATTTAGTTACATTATTTAAATAATAATTCTTGTACCTCTAATGTACTTCACCTACTATCAGGGTATTTTTTATTTTAATTTATTTAGTGTTGTGCGATTAAAATGAGAGAGAAAAAGAGAGAGAGAATGTGTTGGTACTATGTGTGTATATGTATAATATATGATTGGTGGACCAAATACTGATAGATATGTTCTGAGTTTCAGAATCAGAGATTCAGAATGATAAAAAACATTTAAATTAAAGGTGTTCGAAAATACACATTTATTTTTTTTCACTAATGTGGGATAAATTTATTTTTGAAGATTATCCATATGTCAGAAAACAATGAAGTTTATAATTTTATCATAATAATTGTCCTCTTGATACGAACATTTTTAGACCTAGAAGTTCTTTCCTTTTTTGGTATATTTAGTATTTATTCGTGCGGTTATCCTTTCTTGAATAAAATTTATAAATATTTTCCTCATATTCTCTTAGAATTTCGATGATTATTCCTTTAAACTCGCAAAAAAACGAACCAGTAACGTATTATTTATAAATATAACTGGCAGATTATCTATCAATGTACTATATGTAATGAAATGTATACAGTAAACCAGTTTGATTGTAATCGAAAATATTTGACTAACAACTATTACTTTACTTACAATCATCATTATCTCCGATAACATTCTTCCAAAATACATAATATGTATTATTTTTGAAAATTTGCATTTAAAACATAAACAGTTAATATTAATGTTCGTGTACGAACATTAATATTAATGTTTTGATGCATGTAATGATTTGATCCCAATTATAATAATTTCGTTGTCTCTCCGTTCGTCCGTCCATCGTAACTTCGTGTAACGTCCGTAACTTCTTTAAAATATTTTTTTTTTTTTATAAATAAATAAAACTTATTCCTTAGGAACCGATAGTAAAAGTAACATCATTTTTGACGGGTTAAAGCTAGTTATTTTATAATTAACAAAGAGTTCAAAATATTTACACATCAGGATGATTTGGTTATTGATCATGTAATATATCGTCGCGGTATATATAATAAAGCCAATGTACCGTTTAGTACATTCTGAGATAAACGAATCAATTAGTCAATTTTTCATATAAATAATGGATATGTACCAAAAATAATATTGCCGTGCATCTGGAAAGTCTGCCTACTAATTACTTAAAATATTTTTATAAATCTAGTCTGCGCAATTATTTTTTAAACAGTTATATTCGTTTATCTCAGAATGTACTAAAACGGCACATTGTCTTTATTATATTTACAGCGATGATATAAAATAATTTCGTACTTATTGAAAATTATCTTTTCAATATAACTAATACCATGAACATTACCGCGATTTTTACGCGTTTTATTTCATTTTAAAGTTCTGTTTCTGAAAAAAAAATATCCCACAAGCAATTTTAGGAATAAATTGGTTAAACATAATATTTTCTTTGTGGGAAAATAATTTAAAAAATTCGTTAGTCAAGTTTTGTAAAAAAAGTATCATATGGAAAAAAAAGAAATTAGTGATAATCATGTTTAACAGTTATCGAAAAGATTTATAAATTCTTTTTCAGTTTCAAATAATGATAAGCCTATCAAAGATTTTTCTGAAGATATTAATTTAAAAAGTGATGCAACTCTTATTTTTCATAAAGCTTATGAAGTTCCATAATATGCACTACTGTCTGAAGTAAGTCCAGAATTATAGCGTCTTGAAAGTGAAGGGATTATAAGAAAGGTTAAACACAGCAGCTGGGCGTCGCCCATAGTATGTGTACCAAAAAAAATGGTAAATTGCGTTTATGTGTGGATCTTAAAACAAAAGTCAATCCGCTTACCAAACTGGCTTACCTCCAAAGGTAGAACAGCAACTGAAAATTTACTTAATGTAATTGCATAATAATGTCTACAAATAAAAATATATACCTATATAAATAAATTAATTAATTAAGGAAAATAAAAAATAATCTTAAACAAAACTTTAACCCTTTTTACATTAAACAATTATTCTACACATATTTACTTGGACTTATGAGTCACTCAACTTTCACTAACATTGCACTTGATACTTTGTAGATACATAATTACTACCTTATGAAAATAAATATTACTGACGAATTCAAAAAATATTATAATTGTGTTATATAACGCCACTCTGGGACAGGCGTAGCCTAGTAGGGTGGCATAATCCACAAATTTAATAAAAAAAGTGTAATTTATCTTATATTTTATTGTTAAATTAGTATTAAGTACCTTTATTTGTAAACAAAGATTTAAAAAAAAAAATACGAATAGATCAATATCCGATTCCACGTCCGGATGATATATTTAATAAATTTTCAGATTGTCACATTTTTTGTAAATTAGATTTAAATTATGCTTCTTTGCAGTTGTCTGTGTCAGATTAAGGTAAAGAAATACTTGCAATTAATTCTTGTAATGGCCTTTATGTTTATAATCGTCCTCCGTTTGGTTTGTCATCAGCACCGGCTATATTTCAAATGGTCATTGATACTGTCCTGGGTGGCTTGCAAAACTGTGCTGCGTATATTGATGATATATGTATTGGAGGTAAGGATCAGGAAGCATGTTCAAAATTTTTGGAAAAAGTTTTGTACAGATTGAACGAATACAATATAAAAATCAATGAAGAAAAAAGTGAATTTTTCGTGTCATCTTTTGAATTTTTGGGTTTCACTTTATCAGGTCGAAAGCGGGGAAATCAAGTTAACTTGGTCTCCAAGTATGTTAAATTTTTATAGGAATTTTATTCGTATGTGTCCAACTATTCTTGAACCACTCCATAAGTTATTAAGGAAAAATGTACCTTGGTCTTGGTCTGATAATTGTGAAGAAGCCTTTGTAAAAAGTAAGTCATTATTATTGGAATAAATTATGTTAGTATTGTTCGATCCAAGTAAACTGGTATGTCTTACAGTCGATTCCGACGCTTACGGTGTGGTTGTGTTTTAAATCATGTCATTAATAATCATGAACTACCAATTGCTTTTGAGACAGCAGTGCTAAACTTTGCACAAAAAAATTATAGTCAGTTATATTAAGAAGCTCTTGCTATTATTTTTGGCATAAATAAATTTCACAAATACCTAATGGGTCGTCCATTCACAATATATACAGATCACGCTCCATCATTATCCTTATTATCTGCTGAGAAAAAAGTCCCTGTGATAGCAGCATCGCGTTTAAATAATATTGTCGGCAATATAATTATAAATTAGTCTACAGAAAAGGAACAAAAATTCCTCAAGCAGATCTAATGTCACGGTTACCTTGTGAACAACAATTAAATATGGAAGAATATTCATTTATTGATATATCTACACTCTTAATAAGGTACGTATTCAGATGTTCAGAAACATACTGAATAAAATGAAATTTTATGTAGTATTAAAGTTTGTTTCAAGTGGGTGGTTTGAAAATATATCAAAACCAGATTTTAAAAGATATTTAAAATTTAGGAACTTGTTCTCTGTTTGGTGTTTGGTGACAGAATTGAAATACCCGAATCATTAAAATCTAAAGTCTTAGATATAATACTTTACGGACATTCAGGTATTGTAAGAACCAAAACGCTTGCATGTTCTTATATTATTGATGGTTGGGCTTAAATCAAGACATAAAAAATATGATTTCAAGATGTGAAGTATGCCAGTCGACTCGACGAAGTGCTGATACAAATATTCGTCATAACTGGCCAATAGCAAGGAGTACATTTAGATTTTTTTGACTCAAAAGGTTCAAAATATTTATTAGTTTGTGATGCATATTCTAAATGGATAGAATGTTAATATATGAAAACTACTAAACATTCCGATTTATTGTCAAACATTTGTTCAAAAATTTTTTGAACAAACGTTTGCATGTTTGTTAAACATACGTTCGTACCCGGCGTTGCTCGGGCTAGGATTTAGTTAAAAATTGTTTGTGGGAACACACAAAGATTTCATTGTTTCTTTAAGTCTCTAATAAGAAAAAGGATCATTTAATCTAGGCTGGGATGGATGGGATGTCCAGGAAGGAGTTGTGACCTATGTATTCCACCGTGACCTAAAATAAGAATGCAAAATTTGATCAGATCGGCAAACTTTGTTGATTTTTTTACAAAAAATATATCGGGCTGTGGTTGGGGTAAGAAATTAGGGGGGGGGGAATTGTGCTATTACCCGGCAGGTAGTGAAGAATAAGTATGCAAAATCTGGATCAGGTCGGTCATACGGATAAGATTTATATTTATAAAGAAAATATAACAGGGGAGGGGGTGGAGTCAAGAGGAGGGGGGAAAGTCGCTTTCATTACCTGCCAGGTCCTAAAGAGTAAGTTTACAAATTTTTGAGTCCGATCCATCGAACGGTACAGATTTGCATTGGAAATGTATCAATGGAGGGGTAGGGGTAAAGGAGAGGAAGGAAATGTCGCCTGTGTTATCGATCGGGTCGTAAAGAATAAGTTTCCGAATTTTGAGCACGATCGGTCGAACGGTACAGATTTGCACAAAAAATATATCAGGGGGAGGCGAAGGGGTAAAAGGGAAGACGAAAATGTCATCTATGTTACCCGCCGAGTCCTAAAGAATAAGTTTGCAAATTTTGAGTCCGATCCGTCGAACGGTACAGATTTGCATTTTAAATATATCAGGGGCAGGGGAAAGGGTAAACTGGAGGGGGGAATGTTCTTATGTTACCCGCCGGGTCCTTAAGAATAAATTTGCAAATTTTGAGTCCGATCGGTCTAATGATACAGATTTGCATTGTAAATATATCAGGGGGAGGGGAAGGGGTAAAAGTGGTGGGGACAAATGTCGTCTTTATTTCCCGCCTAGTCCTAAAGAATAAGTTTGCAAATTTTGAGTCCGATCGTGTCATAGATCTTTTGATATTTTATCTTTGACAATGGCTTGGAAGTTTCCGCCATTTTGCGCCAGGCTAGAATCTGCCTGCGCGCGCATCTCTCTCGGCGTGCGATGCGCGCGCCGACGGCATCTTTTTACGGGGCTGTCATCGGATGAATTGCCAAAGGACAACGCTCGGGTTTTGTCGTATAATTAGTCCGGAAATTGACGCAGGATTTGCATAGTTATTGATATTATGTGTACGAAGTGTAAAATGTCTCGCGGCAAGTAAGCTTCCGTGTTGTGTGGATGGTTCCAGCGTTTATTGCGTACCTATAGCGGCGAAATCGCACAAGTTTTTAATGGCCGCCGTCGCCGCAGAGTGAAAGGTTAAAATAATCACGGAAATAGTGTTTTAAACGCCAATATTGTGATTTTATTTAATAATTGAGTGAATTTTTAAAGGTCTTCCAACGGTTAACAACGAATTTGTACTATAAGATCGATGTCAATGTATAATCGTTCAATAAAGACAGTTTTTTATCATAATTAATAAAAGGCGTCGCCAACCAGTCAATTTGTAAAAGTTTTCCAACGGATAACAACGAATTTGTACTATAAGATCGATGTCAATGTATAATCTTTCAATAAATACAGTTGTTTATCATAATTAATAAAAGGCGTCGCCAACCAGTGAATTTGTAAAAGTTTTCCAACGGATAACAACGAATGTGTACTATAAGATCGATATCAATGTACAATCGTACAATAAATACAGCTGTTCCTGACGAGTCTCCCGAACACCAGCCGGCCAACGCCGACCTTGGCCAAGAGCGGCCCTCTCCAAGTCAAGTAGAAAAGAAAAGAAACCATTGTTTCTCGTGTTATCACACCTTTTTATGTGCAAAGTCAAAGTGTGGCCATCCCCCCAAATAACAGGTGAAAAGTAGTTAATCTCTGTGAACTTCACACCTGACTCCCTCTAGTGTCCTGCGTTCTGTCTTAACCTGTACATTGCTTGAAGTAAAACAATTGTTAAGAATTTAATTTTAAATTAATTTTAAGCAGATTAACTATAGGTTACTAAATTTTTAAAGCTGATGCAACCCACTAAGATTTTAAGTATTGATGAGAATATGTAGTGTCATTTTTCTTGTATTTACAACTGTTGATGAGAAAATGTAGTGTCATTTTTCTTGTATTTACAACTGTACCATTTACAAAAACTTGTTCTAATATAATATTATACTCAACATTTTTCTTTCATTTACTTCCCGATACCCACCAAACACACTCGTGCACCAGAACTACCCTGGAGATTGAGCAATGTTCCCAACTGAGCTGGTTCTGGAATACCCTTCCCGCCATTGGGAAGGGAATTTAAATATGAAATCAGTAGATGTCAAAAATAATTTATAATCTTTTTTTATACTACTACAATCGGTCTAATGGTACAGATTTGCACTGTAAATTAATATATCAGGGGAAGGGAAAGCAGAAAAAGTGGAGGAGGGAAATGTCGCTTATGTTCTCCGCCGGGTCCTAAAGAATAAGTTTCCAAATTTTGAGTCCGATTGGTCAGACTGTACGATTTGCATTGTAAATATATCAGGGAGAGGGGAAGGGGTAAAAGTGGTGGGGAGAAATGTCGCCTTTGTTTCCCGCCTAGTCCTAAAGAATTAGTTTTCAAATTTTGAGTCCAATTGGTCGGACTGTACTGATTTGCATTGAAAATATATCAGGGAGAGGGGAGGGGATAGAATGGGAGGGGGGAATGAGCTAAAGCATAAGTATGCAAAATTTGAGTCGAATCGGACAAATGGTGTAGATATGTAGAGAACAGACAGAAAGACAGGCAGACAGGCATTGAGTTTTATAGGTATAGATATCGCGATACGGTTGGCTGATATGTTATCAAAAAAATTTAATTTAAAAAATGTTACATCTAAATATTTAACAATAGGAAAGGATAGGTACCTGTGCCTTTTATTTTCAAAAAATTTGTGCGAATTCGAAAGCAACGTTTCGAATTCGAAAGAACTTTAGGAGATTTACGATTTTGGACATTAGAAAACTTACATATTTATTGATATAAATTAATAGTAGATATGAAGACAAATTAGGTGTACAAAAACATCCTCGTAATCGATTTTATGCAAACGAACATCTACTTTTATACAAACGAACTCTATATAGTATACATCATAGATATATACTATGTAGAGTGACTATGTGTTAAATAAAATAAAAATGTGTGAATTTTTTTTCCATCGATACCTAGAATTATTTTATAAATAATCCGTTTTAATTTTATAAACTACAAAATTATTTATTACTTTAGATTCATTAGGAAAACACTTTGTAATAAATAGGGAATCTTGTTGCTAGCAGAATTTTTGAATGTTTTAGTAATTTCATATATCTTGTATTTAAGCAAATAAATTATGTATATATATTTCATATAAGTTACAGTAGGTTAACAGAAAATATTCCGGAAATACTAAAAAAAAAACAACTTCAATGTTATTTTTTCAGCTATGTAACTGTTGACATTTCACCCAAAATGTAAAGACTATTTTCTATTCCAAATTGAATGAAAATCCTGGAAAAACTTGTACGAGTTGGCTTAAATGATTACTCTACACAATGCAATGTTCACTAATTCCATCGTAAGAACGTCCACACAACATCAAATTTTTGAAAATCCTACTCGAATATTCCAAATTGAAGTCTTCAAAATATATATTTGAAGGGACTTTGCTATAGAAATATGTAGTCCTTGTCGTTAATTTTTTTATTACATTATGCACATCACCATCATCATCAGTGATATCAAAAACTATAGACCTATTTGTATTCAATCATCAATACCAAAACTCTTTGAAAAACTCTTGCTGAATAAGATAATGTACCAAATGAAACCCATAATATCACCTTTCCAACATGGTTACTACTAACTTATTACTTACTGTATGAAAATTACATATCCAATGAACTGGGAAAGGGAAACCAGGTAGACTCAATCTATACAGATTTCTCTAAAGCATTTGACAAAGTATCACATCTTATATTGATGGATAAACTCCAAAGATTGGGCATTCATAGTAAATTATTACAATGGTTAGGTAGGTATCTATGCAATAGAAGCCTTTCGGTAAAGATTAACTCTTCATTATTAGAAGAATTCATTGCTTTGAGTGGAGTCCCGCAGGGTTCACACCTCGGACCAATCCTGTTCATCCTTTTTATAAATGATATTGCTGACATTTTTGATGATGTACAATTTCTGATATTTGCCGATGACTTGAAAATATTTAGATCAGTGAAAAGTATGTCCGATTGTATGAAACTACAATCAAATTTGGATTCCCTGTTCAAATGGTGTACCAACAATCAACTTCATCTAAATATCTCCAAGTGCCAATCTATTACTTTTACAAAAAAAAATTCCTATTAAATTCACCTACAAAATTAATGATGTAAACCTTGTATCAGTTGAGGAGATAAGTGATCTGGGAGTAATTTTTGATGCTAAATTATCATTCATTCCCCACATTGACTTGATAACTAATAAAGGTCTCAAAATGTTGGGATTTGTTTTAAGAACTGCACAAAACTTAACAGACCTGCGCACTTATAAAGTCCTCTACACTTCTCTTGTCAGACCTCAGGTTGAATATAACTCGATCATTTGGACGCCTCACTATTTTAATCATTCAACGGCAATTGAACGAGTCCAAAAAAAATTCTTAAGATTTATTAATTACAAATTAAATATACGCTTGGAAGATATCAATTATGAATACCTCCTTAGTTATTTACAACTTTTAAACTTGTCTGTGAGACGTACTGTAACAGACCTAATATTTCTTTATAGGATCGTAAATAGTTTGATTGATTGCCCCCAGATTATTAGTCTGATCGACTTATATGCCCCATCGAGGTCATCAAGACACAGTGCATTATTCTATTATAGTGGAAATGTCAGAACTAATGCATTAGCAAACTCTGTAATTCCCAGATTACATTTATGCCGATAGTATAACTGTGTATAGGACAAACCTGATACAATTTTTTACATCTCAACGAAATGGAAATGGACAATAAATTTTTCTGTGTTATTATTTTTCCTTTAACTATTATTATTTGTACCTACTGTATTACTATTTTATCTTTATCATGTTTTTCTGTATTATTATTATTATTAACTTTTAACTATTATTATTGTAACTTTTAACTGTATTATTATTTTAACTGTCTTATGTTATTTTTTAAAAATGTTATTATGTATATTTGTAAAAGCCCCATAAGGGCGTTAAATAAATAAATAAATAAAAATAAATAAATTCTTGGCACTATAACTCTTGGTGTGCCTTGGTCTCCTCAATAATTTTCCTCCACTCATCTCGTTCTAGTGCCAGCTCTCTCCAGTTCCGAAGCTCTAAGGCAGAGATGTCTTTGAGGACGTTGTCACTCCATCTTAATTTTGGGTAATAAATTATGCACATAGATTTCAATTAATTATATTAAATTGTAAAAGACCAGAAGTAATTTGATCGGTGTTAACAACCGAACCGGACCTGCGAGATCAGTACATATAAAGGCAGAAGCAACTATCAAATCCACACAGTTACTCAGGATCGATCGAGTATTCCGCACGCGTTGAAAATGGTTATACATCGCGGGTAGTTAAACACTACTTAGAAAACTGAAAAGTTTTTTATTTACTGAAAAATTATTTAAAAAAAAAAGTTCCAATATAGTGTGGTAACTGCGAATAGTGCAATAGTGGTTCAAGATACAATGAATATCTCCGTGGAGGTAATGCAGAACATTTCTACCTCCTCATCGGATGCTGAAGATTTTTCAGGTTACATCAACTATGAGCCTGGATCTTTTTACAACACAATTGGTTTTATAATGATTGGAGTAATTTTGAACATCGTCGCAGTACTTGGCATCGTTGGAAACATCTTGTCAATGATCGTTTTCTCGAGGCCGCAGATGAGAACCAGCAGTAACGTGATATTGTTCAGTCTGGCGATATGTGATACTGTGCTAGTTGTTGTGTCCGCTCTGATTTTTGGATTGAATAACATTTTTCCATACACCAATTTAATGTACGACTATTTTTTTTACTATTTTCCGCATTGGGTTGTGTATCTGTATCCGATAGCCATGACGGCTCACATGGGCTCCACGTACTTGACCCTCGGCGCCACCCTGGAAAGATACATAGTCGTGTGCTACCCTTTGCGTGTCAAGTCACTGTGCACGCGTAAAAGAGCTAAATACGTGATAGCAATTATCGCCACATTTACTATTTTATATAATATTCCCAGATTTTGGGAAAAAGATACGATAGAGAGAATAAATGATCAAAATAACATAACTTATTATTATATACGCAATACTCTTTTAAAAAATAGCGCAATTTACAACTACCTTTACTTTTTTTTCATGTATTTTGTGTTCCATTTTATTGTACCGTTTTTGATGATATTAATATTGAATTATCGCATTTTAAAAAAAAATCAGGAAAATTAACGCGGCCAGGGAATCTCTTTCCACAGCGCAGAGAAAAGATATCAACATTACCAAAATGCTTCTCTACATTGTTCTGGCGTTCTTCCTCTGCAATATATTGGTCAACGTTCTTAATTTTGTGGAAATGTTCCATAGAATAACGCACCTTCGCTGAGGTGATATCTTGGTGACAGCGAACAGCGGCGCTAATTTTGTCATTTACATCACTTTCGGGGAAAAGTTTAGAGAAGAATTTTTATCATTATTTTGTAAGTCAAAAAAGAGATATCTACCCGTGGAAGCTATA
Source organism: Agrypnia vestita (assembly GCA_016648135.1). Classification (NCBI taxonomy): domain Eukaryota; kingdom Metazoa; phylum Arthropoda; class Insecta; order Trichoptera; family Phryganeidae; genus Agrypnia; species Agrypnia vestita. The sequence goes on from JADDOH010002360.1 coordinate 187,307, forward strand.
AATCTGAAATAAAGATATATATATATATATATTTATACGCATTTATTATTGTTTTTCTTGTGTCACCGCAATGTAAAGATTTATTTACATATATTAGATTTATTAACATAAATAAAATATCTAATATATTATTGGCTAAGAATACAGATGTCCATTTATGTATTTCAGTACTTATGTTTATATTATTAAATTAAAATAATAAACGTAGGTATTTGTTTGTTTTTGATATGTTGCAATGATATAAATTGATGAAGTATTGTATTTAATTTAATATTTAAAACTTGGCCTAATTCACAACGAGAATCTCTTTAATTTTTTTTATTATATATTTATTATAGGTATACCATTGTGCATATATTTCATGCATAAAATACAATACATTCACACAAATATACGCGGGGTAATCACATTAGTTTATTTCATGGATATTAAAATTGTAAAGTTGTTTAGAATGTTGAGAACAAAATAAATAAATATAATGTGAAGCTCGTGAGATTTTCAAGAGGTTTTTTCTTTAGTTCTTTTTTAAATGACATAAGGTCGTGATTTTTTTTTAATTATTCGGGTAATGAATTGAATGCTTTCATTCCTACAAAGAAATAATGGTTCTGGGCTGCGCTTTTTTTACATGTTCTTGTAGACCTGGAAGTTCAAGAATGTATTATATATATTTTTCCTCAAACATTTGGAGTATTGATATATTTTTTAAATTTTCCATATAAGTAGGCACACGAAATTCTTGGAATAATGGATTTATAGGGTAGGTTCTGGTTTTTGTTATATAATTTTAATTATGATTTGTTGTGTTTAATGAAGTTATATATGTTCCTCCCCACCCGATGATACCAAATTGTAGTATTGAATGAATTAAAGCAAATTACACAATTTTATTTGTCTTTGGTGATAGAATGTTTCTAAGTCTAATTAAAATATATATAATTTTTCTAACTCTTTTGACTAAAGAGTTTACACGTGCCTCCCATTTTGTATAATTGAGTATCTATTAAAATGCTAAGATATTTTATTTCATGCGCCTTTTTATTGATATGCAATTTTATGCATGCGGAATTTTCTTTTAATATTAACTTAGTTTTCATAATTTACATGCATTTCTTATGTATTTATTTAATCCATGATATAAATACAAACATGATATGTTGTGATTATTAAATTATAACTCACACATAAAGAATTTAAAAAAATTGTAATTTACCATATTGTACAGAAAGCCACATTTAACTTTTATGGTAACATGTTATGAGCTTTTTTTATAAACAGGTAGTAACAGAGCTAGTCTAATAAAACAAAATAAACATGAATGTTATGATAGTTCAACGTTTTTCAACAAATAAGATTGAAAAAACGAAAACTTTGATATTTTATATCTCCATAACTATTGGTTGCTTGAACATTTTTGAATCATAATCAAGGCTGGTATCCACCAATAAAATATAGTTGACCGGCTCTGTTACAACCTGTACATATATTTTTCATTTAACAAAATAATATTAATGTAAAATTTTTGATTCTGTTTAATTTTTTTAATGAACTGAATATTTTAATACAGAATTAAATTTTCGTATTATGGAAAGCGACCATCATATTATTAAATACACGAGCATAATATATTGTATTAAGGTATATATGAATGATGAAATTCATACGTATTAAAGGATTAGATGTTTTAAAATTATATATATATTTTTGTTAATAATAATAAAAATGTTAAACATTTTGTATTAAATAATATTTTCATATTTCCATTTAGGTTGTTATTTGTAAAAATTGATTATGGTTGATATTTTACTGTCTTAAAGGATTATAAATCGTAAACTGCAAATTATTTTATTTATTTATTTATTCAATTTATTAAATGGACAGTGCACGCATACAAATACTATATTTACTTACATTATTTAAATAATAACTCTTGCAGGTACTTTACCTTCTATCTAGATATTTTTATTTTTATATATTTTGTGTTGTGCGATTAAAATGAGAGAGAAAAAGAGAGAAAGATAATATATGATGAAAGTAAGTGTGCTGGTACTATGTGTGTATGTATATAATAAATTATTGGTGGACCAAATACTGACAGATTTGTTGTGAGTTTGAGATTCAGACATTCAGAATGATGAATAACAATTAGAGTAAAAGGTGTTCGAAAATACACATATATTTTGTTTTCACTTATATGGGATAAGTTTACTTTTGAAGATTGTCCGTAAGTCAGAAAACAATGTCCAAGTTTATAATTTTATCATAATAATTTAAAAAAGCTATTATCTTCTTGATAAGAACATTTTTAGACCTAGACGTTCTTTCCTCTTTCGGTGTTCTTAGTATTTATTCGTGTGGTTATCCTTTCCTGAATAAAATTTGTAATTACTTTCCTTATATTTCTAAGAATTTTCGATGATTATTCCTTTAAAATTGTCAAAAACGAACCAGTTAATATTAATGTTTTGATGCATAATTTGATTCCAATTATAATAATTTCGTTGAATCTCCGTCCGTCCATAGTAACTTCGTGTGACGTTCGTAACTTCTTATTTGTTATTTTATTATTTCTTTATTATATAAATAAATAAATACATATTTTTCAGGGACCGTCAGTAAAAGAAACGTCATTTTTGACGGGTTACAGCTAGTTATTTTATAATTAACAAAGATTTAAAAATGTTTACTTACAGGACGACTTCGTTATTGATCCAATGATTTCGCACCTACTGAAAAATGATATTTTCAATTGCTCCGAGTCATTAATAAGAAACCATTTACATACCAATCAGACAGACTATTCAGAGAATTTAATGTACTGGACGTTAGACAGCTGTTCGTTAAGTCTACCCTCATCTTCTAAATCAAAAACACAAACCACCTAACAGCAACCAGTAACTCGCATTCACATAATACTAGACAAGCATTACGAAACCTTGACGAAATACCAAAAACTAAGACAACACATGGACAGAAATATTACTCATACATAGGGCGTAAAATATTTAACATATTTAAAACAGACTTCCTGGAAATCAGAATATACTCAATTAATAAAATAAAAGCTTTAGCAAACAACTGGCTTACCTCCAAAGGTAGAACAGCAACTGAAAATTTACTTACTGTAATTGCATAATAATGTCTACAAATAAAAATGTATACCTATATAAATAAATAAATTAATTAAGGAAAATAAAAAATAATCTTAAACATAACTTTAACCCTTTTTACATTAAACAATTATTCTACACATATTTACACTTGGACTTATGAGTCACTCAACTTTCACTAACATTGCACTTGATACTTTGTAGATACATAATTACTACCTTATGAAAATAAATATTACTGACGAATTCAAAAAAATATTATAATTGTGTTCTATAACGCCACTCTGGGACAGGCGTAGCCTAGTAGAGTGACATAATCCACAAATTTAACAAAAAAAGAAAATGTGTAATTTATCTTATATTTTATTGTTAAATTAGTATTAAGTACCTTTATTTGTAAATAAGGATTTTTTGAAATAAATAAAAAAAAACAATAAAATAATATCGTGGTCATTACCGCGGTTTTACGTGTTTTATTTCATTTTAAAGTTCTATGTTTCTAAAAAAAACATCCCATACTAAGAGTATCATTTTTATATCCAAGGTGCACTTATGCGGTATTGAAACTAGAAGACTCATATCTCCTGTAAGATTTCAGTGCACGGTGGGAAGGAGTTTGTCAGTCCCTATTAGCGCGCGGGTCCATGCTCAGATGGTAACTTGTTTAGAAGGCACCGAGAGCCTTACTCTGGATTCGCCGTCAGAGACAGTCCAAGCGCCACATATTCGACGTGACAGTAGACAGAGCACTTGGAATAGTCGCGTAACATATAACCCGGGATAAGACCACGAGCTTCTCAGTCAGTGACGTCCCGTGGACATAGGCAAATAACATGGTATTAAAAAAGTAACCCATAAAAACCAAGTTTTTACAATACTCCCTTTTTCATTTTCGGGTTTCGTGTCTACCATATGCGTCGGAATCTCCATACAACTTACTGATTTGTATGAAAAATACATTAAAAATTTGAAAAATCCAAAATTATACTATAATTTTTTTTTCAACGAAAATTTGATAGGTCTTCTTGATCGTCGCCACGAGTCTACTTGCAAGGTTTCAGCTCGATTGGATCACGGGAAAAGGGTTAAAAATCGATCCAAAGTTTTTTCGTCAAGCAAGCAAGTAGGATTTAATATAAAGGGAGTAAAAAATAAACAAACTGCTTACCGAATATTTTGAGTTTGTCCAATTTTTTCAGAACAGTTCTGGATTTTTGTCACAGGGACATCATTAATCAATCACTGATTTTCCACGTCTAAGGGATCTCATCCCAACTGCTTTCAGTCCACTTTCGTTCATCTTCTGCCAGCTCCAGGCTTCACTTCCATACATCAGTGTCGGAACCAAAACTTCATTATGTACCGCTAGTTTTGCCTCAGTAAAACATGTAAAAATAGCGATACGCAATGGTGTCAACAGTGAAGTTAGTTAATAAAATTATATATTTTTTGAGCTGTACCCCGGGCCAGTAGACCCGAAGGCGGCAACGAAAGCGATGTTGCTATCGTCGAGCCAGCATTACCCGTCAAAAATACAGTACATAAAGGACTTAGCAAAGATACGAACCATTTAATGTGCTGCCCAATCGTCAGGGTTTAGAATAGTAGAAATATGAAAAAATTCCAATATTTATATATATTTTTTTACTTTTTAAAAAAAAATAGAGATGTGAACACGGAATTCGTGTCACATCAATATTCTTACTATTTTCAAATTAAGCTAAATGCTTGTACTATGAAAATAGGATTAACGTGCTTGCCTGGAGTGAGATTCGAACCTGCGACCTTTGGATCACGAGGCGAGAGTCGAGAACCACAAGACCAACAAGCTACTCCATAATATATATAAGTCGTTATTACTATTTCGTATAACTATTTCATGGGCGTCGGCTATAAATAAGTTAATACTTATGCTTTACCCGTCATTTTTGACGGGTTATAGAAAGTCACCAAATAATAACAGTCTTGTTATTTTCAGAATACTGCCGATCGTTTCATTGTTTTAAATTTTGTGTTGTTTTTTATTTTTATTCCGTTTGTTTTCTATTGTTGATTGGGGATATACAAAACTGTATTTTTTAAATGTTAGCTAAAGCGTTTTATAGCTAGTTAAGCACCCTTGCATGATGTTGGAATCACACAATAAAACTCTTAAACAAAGTAATAAAATCGATACTTAACATTTTACTGCCGACTCGGTTTACGTAGACTTTTACGACTCAATCAATGTTGTGTTGGGTTTAAAAACAAAATGTTAAGTAGAATCGTATAAATATGTTAAAATAAATAAAAAACAATCGTTATTGTTTTATCTGCATTGTCATCTAAATACTCGATAAATTAAAAGATATACACAGGATGGTCTACACATAAACATGTACAGCAGTCAATTTAGGTGCAATATCAAATATTGAACAAAAAGTTAAAATTATTTATTTGGTTTAAAATGCTCCAATACCAAGATAATTGGGAAAAAATGCTGAATGGATAACTAGCAGAACAAGAACAAAAGTAGTAGAACTGAGATTGAAACTTAGGTGTATACGAGGCAAATCCATTTCTGAAGAGTGCGCTCTCCATCGGATCTGCCTAACCCCAAGGGAAATGGGGTGAAAGTATGTAAGTTCGTTTTTTCATTGTGTTTTACCTACTTTCTCAGATACGTGTCAATTGTAGATTCCAATATAAGTTATGAATAAAAAGTATTCAAGCAGCAATGACTTAATATCGTGGCAAAGTTGACCATTTTATCTCATATCTTCTCTTGCGTTTTTTATCACATTTTTGTACTGAAATATCTCATTTTAAAATTTATTCATCAGGTTCGATATTTTGAGAATGCGGATATCTTATTAAAATGACACAAACTAAATAATTTAATAAATTACCATACCTACGATATAAATAAATAAAGAAAATTGCTGCATTTTGTGGGCCTTACATGACCATATGGATTTAATAATATCACAGTCAAATATCAACAAGTAGATATCTTAAATATATTAAAACTAGCTGTTACGTCAAAAATAACGAAACGTTAGTTCGCGTCTTTGCTAAGCCAATAGTATATATTTAAAGTTTCTTTTTGGCGATCCGCGAAGAGGCGGCGGTAGCATTATCGCTATCGTTGCCGCTTTTGAGTTTGCTGGACCAGGGTTCAAACCCTATCTGCGGCCGTTTAATTTCGTTTTTTAAGCCTTGAATTCTAACAAAAATACGGACGTTACACGAAGTTACGGGGCGAACTGTATTCAGACTGACGGGCGAACGAATAAATGGACAGACGGACAGACAACGAAATTATTTTGTTTGATAATTGTAAATTCTGTTAGTTTGTTTACTTACATATTTTATTTTAAAAAACATTGTATTTTGTTGTGTTTTTTTTTCAACCCTTTTATATAATTGACAATTTTAACAGAGGATAAGTTATAAATATTGAAAAAAATGCTTCCTTCCAATTCCTCATATCTTCATATCACTTGAAAATTTTTGACTCATAATTAGTATCGAAGTATTATGAACTAGCTGTTTTTCACTATGTATATATGGCTAACGTTATTAAAACTATAACAGAATTATTAAAAAATTGAATTTTTTACGACTTTTAAATTAGTCACCAATTTTATAAATAAAAAAATAATTATAATTTTCATTGTTACGTCCACCTGCGTGGCAAAATGACGCAGGTGGAAAGTTGTAACAACTTTTCCTCCCCAATGATATTATTATACACGTTCCGACGGCGAACCGAATTTTAAAATTAAAAACTTAACTAATTATCCAACTACACAAAGTTTTAATAAACTAGCTTTTTATGCAACACGAAGCCACATTAAATTGTTCGATAAATGTCTACTTATATAATTGAAGAATAATCTGTAGTGAGATTACTATGAATAATAAATATGATGCCGGCTTCAAACTTGGGCGAGTATTTAAACATTATTTCAGTCCAAACATCTATTTAACACTTGTAAAATATAACTAGCTGCAACCCGTCAAAAATGACGATTCTCTTACATGTCGGTTCCTTAGAAAGATTATTTACTTATTTTATTAAAAAAAAATCGCAATAAATAATTTTCAAAAAAAAAATCTAAAAAAAAATTTTGAAATAAAAAGTTACGGATGTTACACGAAGTTACATGGACGGATGGACGGTAGGACAGACAGACAACTAAACATTCCATAACTGCACATATAAAAGGTGCATCACACTGCACTGTGGGTGAACACAACTGTGGACACAGTTTCAAGTACAAACATAAAGAGCACCACAAAGCCTATATATTATTCTGATAACTTTGTTTTTTTTTTGTTAAGCCTGGGTATTTTGTGACGTGTTTCGCTACTATTTATTAATTATTTTAATAATTCCTAAAATTTCTTAATTATCTTATTGAAATTCTGTTATTTTTATGAAATATTTCTCTAAACTTTCTTTCATATAATTTTTTTTTTCCACAATTTATTTAGAGAATTCATAAAAATTATTGCTGATTAAACGTCTTAAGCGCTCCTTAATTCTAATATCAATAAATTCTATACAGAAAAATTAAAATCATTACATAAGTATTTTATTTTTGTTAATATCGGTATTTCTACAGTCAGATATTAAGGCCAGCGGTCGAGGAGTGCAGATGATCGCCGCGGTGAGGGGAGAACAACAGAAGACTTATGATATTTATTTCCCCGGGGTCCAGACTTATGACGTCATCACGCCGAACTGCTCAGGACGATTGTGTGTGAATTATTAACTTGGAAATGGCATTTTTACGCTCCTGCCATTTGATGGACCTGGAGAGATACGATGTCGGATGGGAGAAGTAAACCCGTAAGAGGGTAGTTGTTCTCCAGCCCTTAGTTCTGTGGGGGCGATTAATAGTTGAGACTGGCGGGGAACTGAAATGTATTTTTACTTGCTCAAAAATACCTTACGGACAATCATTTCGGATAAATTTTTTCATATCATTTTAAGATATGAAGGGTTGCTGGAAATAACGATCAGAGTCGCTTTTCGCTTTATTTTGAACATTGATATTTTTTAAATTTACAGTAATTTTATCTTTGATTCAAGGAAAATGACTTGAATCTCACATCGACTGTTCCGGGTTCGATTTCTGGTTAGGTCACAATAAGAATATATGTGATTTTTACTCAATCTTGGGAGTTTTTGTGATGGAATGACTTCAGTAATTTGGCCGCATGGTTTAAATGAAAAATAATTATATTACATGAAAAAAAATTGCCTCTCTCTCAAATAAAAGGTAAGTGCCAACGATATTGATATAGATGACAGAATTCTGTAGTTGATGGAGAGAAAGCGCCCACGTTTTTTTTCGGAATGAGCCAAAATCTTTGGCCAAAAATGTAATTTTTAACACGAATTGTTCTCTTATTTTATCGAGATAATGTATAGCCTGTGTCCACCCTGAAGGTCTATTCTAAATATTGGTGAAGGAATTTTTGAAATTGGATGAGTAGTTTCGTAGATTTACCTCTACATCCAAACTTACAAATTTAACCTCCTTCTATATTATATTAGTATAGATATAGATGTACTATTTTAATTTATTACTAGTATTGAAAGTTGACTGAATAGAAATCATGATTTTATTAAAGATATTTTTATTGTATTATTAATATTTAAAGTATTAACTTTGTGGTTAGACATTATAACAGAACGTTAGTTAACTTAGTAGACCCCGCCCTCTCTCACTCTCTCCCGGTAGATTCCTGAATGTATAGTAGGCTAATCAGTGCATGTTTGTCTCTGACAAGATTAACACGCATCAATATTGGTGAAAGCTTAACAATACTATGGTTGGGGTGTATAGTGTTGTGAATATAGTAGTGTAGTGTTGGTTCTGACGGAGAGATGGGTACGTCTCAAAACCGGTAGACCTTAAATTTTTCGTATTTTTCGTCGGTAGTGGTTTTCACTCCCTTTATATTAACTCGTGGCGTCTGCTTGTCTTCTTGCCTTCTTGTCTGACGAAAAAACTTTGGATCCATTTTAAACCCCTTTCCCGTGATCTAATCGAACTGAAACTTTGCAAGCAGACTCGTGGCGACGATCAACTTTTCGTTAAAAAAAATTTATAAATTTTTGGATTTTCAAATTTTGAATGGTTTTTTATACAACTTATTAAGTTATATGAAAATATTTCAACGCGTCTGGTAGACGCGAAATCTGATTATAGTATAATTTTGGATTTTTGGAAATTTTTTATTACTCCCTTCCGTAGCGTCGCCCGACCGAAGTCCAACGCGTAGGTTTAACGAAAAAAAAATGTTTCAATTAGTAAATGAGAAAGGGAATATAATAAAAACTTGGTTTTTACGGGTTACTTTTTTACTAAGTTGAATAAAATTCTGCTATATTCTGATTTGATGTACCTACTAAAAGTTGTATCAGGCAACGTCGACTGTCCTGAACTATTAAATAGACTAAAATTCCATATACCTCGTAGACACAACCCAGTCTTTCACATTGATTTTACCTCATCCAACTATCGTCGTAATTCATATTTCTTGAGGGTAAGCGATGCATTCAATAAACTGATAAGATTATTGGATATTGATCTGTTCGTGTGCAGCCACACAAGATTAAGAAAAATTTTGAGTGCTGAATTTTTTTCTACGTCATAATTATGTCTCTTTTTCTCTTGTTCATTCTTTTTGTATTATTTTCAACATGCCTATGTTTTTCTGATAATAATCAAGTCTCTATTTCTTTTGTTTAAATTTTTTTATTCTTTCTTTTTATGTAATTCTTAACATGCCTAAGTTCTAAGAAAAATTTTGAGTGAAGAATTTTTTTCCTATTTAATAATTTAGTCTCTTTTTCTCTTTGTATTATTTTTTAGCATGCCTATGTTATTCTGCTAATAATTAAGTTTCTTTTTCTTTTCTTTAAATTTTTTATACTTACTTTCTTTATAATTTTTAATATGCCTTAGTTTAATTCATAAATATTTCATAATTCATAAATATCATTACTACATAACACATAATATATAATAATAATAATAATAATAAAATAAAAAAAATACATAAATACATACAATACAAAAAAATTCATAAATATCATTACTAACATATTTCTAAATGTGGAGACCTTTAATTGGCCATCTATATTATATCAATGTTTTCTATGCTTCTTTGTTGTGCTGTTGGTCTTCAATGAACATTAAATATATAAATAAATAAATTATTTTACTGATTTACTAGTATGATGCACTGCCACTTGACATTGCCGCCATTATAGAAACTGCACTTGAATATGCACATGCACCACGTAATCAAATCAACAGATGCACTCAGTTAAGGACGGTTACGTATCCAAACAAGAGAACATTCCGCAAGCTCAGTAACTTATGTGCGAACTGTTTATAGCTGTATGCCAGGCATATCTACGAGGCACGCTGAATAATTTAGTTTGAAGGTTTGCGGCTAGTACCCGCACAGCTCGCTAGGTGGCGGCAGAATTCCATTTGAGACTCGTCTGCTTGCTTATGCGACGGAGATAATTACAACTGAATTTAATATGCCTTTGAAAATCTTCCGCGTGTGTCTATCCGTATTCAGAAATTTCGAGAAACAACATCGTTGCGTCATCAGTCGCGTAACTTAAAACCCCGAATAAGGCAGAAATGTGACCCCATATGTAATGGAGGTGGGATCACAGACTACCAAAATATTTCCTAATACTTTACAAATTTCGAAACAATTTTGAAAAGGTCAAAATATTTGATCTTAAAAATTATGATGTCTTAGTAAATAAATCATGCTTTCTGTTCTCAAAATGACGTTCTTATTTAAAATGTTTGGAAAGTAAAAAAAAAAAAATTCTTTGTAAAAAATACTGTCAGGCGACAAATGAAACTCTTACAATAAAGCAAAGTTTTATAAATTACACAATTATTTCTTGAATCTTTGCCGCACTTTTTGTCACTCCAGAATAACTTGTCTCTCGTAAACTGATGCACGTTACAATAATCACTCAGGTTCGCACTAGAAAACTTCTCGTTTGTCGGTAGGTACTTTCTTGGTTTACTATCGCTGCAATATATATGCTGGTCTCATTGCTGTCCATTTTGTGTGTGTGTCGCACTGTCAAACAACGCTGACACACTGTGTGCGCAGAATCGGTCGATCTCTTTTTATAGGTAATGTCTCTTCCTCGATGTTTCCAGAATCTGGTAGACCGTTCGACTGATTTCGATAGTGCGTAATAACTTCTGATTGTATCATCTTGAGACAGTAAGTTTTGTTTACAAAGTGTTTTAATTATGTGTGAATAAATACTTTAACTGGATTTACGTATGTCTTACATATGTGCGAGGGGGACTACTGCGCCCTAATCTCCTGACCTAATGAAGGGGTTTTGTTCAACCCGGGGCAATTCTACACTCTGTGGGTGGGGTGAACCTTTAGAGGGATTGGCTAAGAGATTGAGAAAATCAATCTATATTTTTTAATAAATAGTAGATGAAAACTGTTTTACATGTGTCCATTTCTCGTTAATCTTCGTAACATTTGGTATTGGGACACCGTTGCTCGAACATTTTCGACTCGTAATTTAGGAAAAATCTATCTACCTTTATAATATTATGGGCTAGCTCTGTTACATCCTGTTTTTTTTAAGTATATACTATTTCATATCATATATAAGGGGTGTATTATAAAAGGTATGGAATATCAACACGAAATAAAGCACCTACAAATTGTATTAGTCTCGATGAAACTGTATCGATAAATTCAATGATTGACATGTTTTCACGGCCCGACCGGGTAAAATATATTTCTACTAGTGAAAATATAGACTCAATATAAATAAAAATTCACTATAACATATTCATACATAAAATATAAAGTAAGTACATAGCTAAAGCTTAACGATAACGATAATAACGAGCTTTAAAACCATAAAATAATAATAAAAAAACATAACACACATTTTTAAATTTGTGTCCAGTGACATTTTGGATATAAAAATAAATAAATTTTGAATATTCATATGTCATATTGTATTGTATATTCACACGTCAAATTTGCATATGGTCGATGGATTTCTAATTTGATAGACATGTAAAAAAGGTTTATAGCATAAAACACGATGCGAGTAACTGATTCATATAAGTTGAAAATGTATCTAGCATCAAAAGTGTGAATGATTTTGAGATCCTTGAACTCAGCAACGCGCGAAATAATTTTTATTATTTGATGGTATAATTAAACTTTGCTGATGCAATTATAAATAACATTATGTACAGGGTGCACCAGGGCTAGCAGCAGAAACTTGATCTGTAGATTCCTGACAATGTTATGAGTCTCAAATGTTCAAGCAACCTTGACCTAATATCAATAGTTATGGAGATATGCAATTTCAAAGTTTGCATTTTTTTTTCAATATTTCTTACTTATTTTTTGCAAAATGTTGAACTATCATTACAGCAACTTATATCAATTATGAAAAATTTATTTGCTTCCATACAACTTAAATAAAATGATTTACCTTGTAAAAAATGACTTTTTAAAATTTTTGCAAGGTCTTTATCATTTTATTCGACTAAGAAATAAGATACTGTAATGATAGTTCAACTTTTTGCAAAAAGTAAGTCAGAAGTATTTAAAAAAAATGCAGACTTTGATATATCTCCATAACTATTGATATTAGGCCATGGTTGCTTGAACATTTTAGACTCATAACATAGTCGGGAATCTACCTGCCGAGTTTCTGCCGCTAGCTCTGGTACACTCTGTATATAACACTGACGCAGTTATAAATAATTGATTTACTGACGACTGATTTACTGATTTACTGACGCAGTTGTAAATAACAAATATATATGAAAGCTGCAAGCTAATATTTTCGTTATTTTAAATGGGCTAGTAATACCACAAAAAGCTACCACCTCATCATATATAAAGTAATTTAATGTGAAAATCTTAAGTTTTCCATAATGTTTTTTTTGTATCTAAATGAATATTTCACCATTAACAATTTTATTAGATAGCCGATAAATGTAAAAAAATATTTGATCAAAAAAATCTATAAAACTGAAAGTCGTTAAAAGTTTCAGTTTTGTAAATCACAGCCAGGAAAGCCATTAAACTTATTTTACAAGATAACTTTCAATATCGCCAAGATAATTTATTATTTTTCCCCGCTAATAAATTATTTTTATTCTTGACGATATTTACGCGAGCGAACTTAATATCGTCCATAATAATTTTAACACAATTACATTTTAATACACTGAATATTTTTGGCTACATATTGTCAGGTATAAAATAAAAAATGTAAAATAAAGACAATATTGAAAAAGTGCTTGCTTGCTAAATATTATATCTGTGTCTATTCTCATCGGTTTGCGCTTATCATAATAGTATTATCTTTATTACTTTTATATATTACCAACTGTAACCCTTCAAATGTGACGGTACTTTTAAATGTCGGTTCCTAATGAATAAGTATTTATTTAAGAAAAAATAATAAAAAAATGACGTTACAGATTGACAAACAGCGAAATTCTTATTACTGGAGTTCTACAGTTCTTCAGTTGAAAAAAATCTGTATTTACTTTACTTACTAATTATATCTTGATAATGAGAGGGATTTCTCCTCTTGAAACTAACTATATTAGTGAAAAATAAATCAAATATTGTGTGTTTAGTTAAATAAATAATTGTATTGTACATCTAAATGCTGCCAAATCATTTAATAACAGTAGTCATATTTTATCATGTTCATATGCAAAATCACCACTTTTTTACATGCTTTTATTAAGAATTAAAATAAAACACAAATCACTTTGTTTTCACCACTTTATTAGATATAAAATCTACATGTTTTGAGAACAATATTCTCTGTTTCAAGATTGTTTGTGTACTAAAATTAAAACAGATAAAAAATGCAAGTGTGTTACGATGATTGGGACGGTGAGGGGAGAGGCGGGGAGGTTGGTGGTGTTAATTATGGAATGTCTTTGAAGGGGATGGAATCTTAACTGAAAAAGTATTCAATAGTGGGTTGTACACAAATTTTGTCTAATTATTTATTATATTTGAACAAATATTAACACTTTTCCTAATTTCAAGTATTTCTAGTGTTTTATTTTTATTTTTATTTAAGTAGATTATTTATTTGTGGGATCTTATTGCCGAAAACTATGAAAATAAATAAAAACATATAATTGACCAAACACATTTCTAAACAAAATGCGTATATAGATATACGGTACCTACCTAGGGCGGCAAAATACAATAATAAATAAATGCACACAAATGTTCTTTACTTGTGTTTATTAATTAATAAATATATATATAGATATTAGCTTTTTTATATTTTGATGCTAATTTCTGCTGCTGCTCAATTGATGTTTTCGATTGTGAGATGTCAAATGTTACATACACATCATATGCGACTACTGTAAGGCTCGCTAGTTTTTTTTATTTCTTCAGTTACTTAACTTATTAATGTAAATAAGATGTACATATTTTTTTTTAATTAAAAATCTTCAAAGTTGATGTTTCTGTTTATTTACAGCAGTCTCACAGGCAGGTAGTGTAGATTAACTTTTTTATGTGGGTACTCCAAACAGAATCAAGTTGTTTGTACAAATGGCTCCCGTGAGGAGTATTTTTTGCCGACAGAGGAGAGTTTCACTCACTAATCCACACGTGATGAAACTTAAGTGTCCGGAGTGGACATATTAACGGGGCGGCTCCCTTAAACCTGGCGTCACCCTCGCCACTTCGCTACACGAGTATATTATTAAAATAAAATACCAGAATATCGCGAAATGGAGTGGTTATCAAGAGATTATATCATTCATTATTAGAAGCTTTAACCCAACAAAAATTACACACTTTATAATCAAGATATATTATACATGTCCCGTAGAGACAGAGCTACTTTTTAATATAGCGAAGTCTATTTTCATAGATAACATTTTGAAAATTTTTGATAGGCTAATGACCTGTCGTATGGTTGACTTAATTGATAACATTACGCAATAAAACTTTTAACAATTCCATCTTAGACTGCCACATCAAATTATTGGATGCTGTATGTGTTATTTTATTATTATTTGTTGATGTCATTGTTTATTATACATTTGTTTACGTAAGTTACTAATAACTGTCATACTAGGTTAAAACTGTTCTGAGGCAGTTATTCTCATTTGATAGTTATGTAATAGTAACAAATAACAATAGTAAATAAGTATAAATGTAAAAAAGAAAGCATAATTAAATTTAGTAATATATACAATCATTAGAAACATTTAAGTAGATACAAAAAAAAATAAAAAAGACAAGATAAAAAAAAATTAAGTAGATACAAAAAAAATACTATATTGGAGTATACTTCAAATTATATATTATACAGATTTACCAATTCAGAGTTCAAGGGCAATTATATATTGCATGGCAATTGGCAATTGTATGTAAATTGTATTTAGGGAAAGTCTCGTTATTTGGACTATTTTTTTTCATGCATTTTAAATATATATATATAGTTATATATATATATAATATATATATATTATATATATAGTATATATATGTATATTATATATATATATATATATGTTAGTTCTAACTACTTTGGGGGTAACCCGCGTCAAATTCTGGTCGTCAGGACCAGTCGTCTGCCAACGTTTCGAACAGATCTCACTGTTCATCTTCAGGGCGCCTTGAATATACGGATTACTAGAAGCCGAGCAAAACACATTAACGGCGTCGCTGGAGAAACCCACTCCTCCACAAACACCTGACGCAGAATTTTTCAAACTTTCACTTTACGGTGAGCTCCGGACCCAAACGGTTGTACGCTTTTTGGAGAAGCAGCTCATCGACAAGGCGCCCTGAAGATGAACAGTGAGATCTGTTCGAAACGTCGGCAGACGACTGGTCCTGACGACCAGAATTTGACGCGGGTTACCCCCAAAGTAGTTAGAACTAACACATATTGTACCCGTGAAAGCCTTCGATTTAGCATATATATATATATATATATGTATTTTCTAGATTTTTACAAATGTCTATTGTACAAAATAAAAAATATAAGGCTTTGCATTTATTAAGTATTAATCAAAATAATTATTATACACTTTGTTGATTATATCTCAATAATCAACAAAGTGTAAGATCGGAGCATTGTTCCAATTTAGCAAACTGGTTCTGTTATTTGGACCACGAGGTTGCTAAATTGGACTACAATAGGCTCTGAGATAAAACGTCAGACAAATAATTAAAGAAAACAAAAATCATAATCGTATCGATAAGAAGGCTACTAAATACTTAAAGCTCTTCACATGGTACAATCATGGAAAATGCAATGATACAAGTTTCTTGATTCCAATTATGGTAACGTATAGACTGTATCCAATCAACTTTGGAGACTTTTTTATTGTAGTAATTTCTTTTGCATTTAGCACAATTATTCTCCGTGTATTGGTCCATTTTAACGAACAGGATGGATTCGTCATAAAATAAATCTAATATAATATAATACAACCTATTAATTTGCGCTTCTAAACTATACATTACAACTACTGTATGTTCACCTTTCACTTAACTACACCCTTAGCACGGAACGACAGAATTTACATAAAAAATAACAAAAATACATTTTTCAAAACAAAACACGAACATTCAGTGACACGACAAAAACAATATGACCGATGTGCTATGAAGATAGATGCATATCGTTTGGTGTTGCCAATATTGAAATTAAAAACTACTTTTCAAGATATGAAGGTAGTCCAATTTAGTTGCCAGACCAATATACCATACTTTCCCCTATGTTTTATTTGCGCACCTTGTTTCGTATGAGAGTTATATTTTACTACCGCCACCTGGTTTAAAATTTGTCATTCCCGTAAACAATGTTACCGTTGAAAATGAGATATCTACTCGTATATTTATTTTTTAAAGCTGGCAATAGAAACATATACAATATCAACCGAGTTCCTCCATGCTTGGCTTCAATAGCTTAGAGACTAGAAGGAATGTGTATCTGATTGCGCATTTTTATCGATTGTTGCGCGGTATGATCGATAATCCTGAAATTATGCCGAGCATTGGTTTATATATTCTTGATAATTACCTTGGACAGCGTCAGCATAGATTGTTTCACATTCCAATATACAGGACCAACCTGCCAATGGTTATGCCTGTTGGAAGAGCTACTGCTGTGCTGAACAATATTATTATGGACATTGATTAGTTCCATGTCTCTGAGAGGGTTTTCCGAAGCAAGATTCTCATACACCTTTGATATGAATGAATTTATAGATCGTCACTGTATAAGTATATATAATAAATCGTATGTGACGTTATAGTACATTCTGAGATAAACGAATAAAACTGTTTTTAAAAATAATTGCAACGACTAGATTTATACAAAATATTTTTAATAATAACTAGGCAGACTTTCCAGATGAACGGCAATGTTTTTTTTAGTATATCCCCATTATTTATATGAAAAATTGACATATTGATTCGTTCGTCTCAGAATGTATTAAACGGCATATATGATTTATTAGAAGACATGTTTGATATTTTGTTGTTTGTATATTTTCTCACTTTTTTAAAACATTTACGAATTAAACAAATGTTTGTATTGTAAATGTTACATCAAAAATAAAAAAAATTGAAATTGATATTGAAAAATTGAATTAAAAGCGCATTCATAATATAGATATTGATTGATAAAATTTCCCTCTCAAACCTTATTTTCTCCATTATGGGGCCAGACGTGCAGCAGCGCATTTTACGTACGTTCCTGGTCAAATAGTCTCGAATAACAGGCAAAGTTGACACATTTGTGAAAACTCAATTTCCCCACACTTCGACCACCTGGTGACCAGAACCGGAGCTTCCACGTAACGTAACATCGCACTTAGACACTTTCCGAAAGCCATCAAATGGTGTTCTAACAACGTACAGTATTTTTATAATATTTTAATCAATTTAAGAAATATAATCCATTTTTTTCCATTCATATTAAATTACTAAACTTATTTATCTTTCTTTTCTCTCTCTCTCTCTCTTTCTCTCTCTCTCTCTCTCTGATGATGACGACAGCGACAATGTGTAAATATACTTTTGTACAAAATCCATATTTTTAGCTCTTATTAATTAGAGCAATATTTTCTTATGCTTTTCAAATTAAATATTTTTTCCAGACCATTTCTATTGTTTAGGTTATTTTTTACCGTATATACATTTTACGTTGTGCTTGTCACTGGATAATAATACTTGTTGGACACATTATTGGTAGACATATTATCGTGAAAGTGGTTAAAATTACCATTCTCACAGTAATACGCAACACAAATTTAAAATTAGTGGAAAAAAAATTGCAAAAGAAAAATTCGATACTAACATAAAAATATTTTACCCATCACTAGAGCTCCGCCGTAGGGCACATACCTAAGTGTGAGCGAGAACTCTCTCGGACTTACCTTTAAAATGTTTTACAATCTAAGTCGCCTGTTTATTTGGTCCCAACTACAGTTAATATTGTCACGAAAGTCTAAAACAATGATAAGATATCAAATGGTCCACATAAATCTAGAATACTAAAAAAACATTAGACATATAGAGAAATAAGTAGAACGTTCTCGAACATTCGCGAAACCATTATTTTTGCATAAAAGTAACGATGGACGCGCGCGAGAGCAGATTTTTGTGACATTTATGCGATACACAGATAAAAGCGAACCGTGCTGCGGGCAGTGGGGCCTTCAATATAAACACTCTGCCTATTCTTGCGAGGGAACGAGCTGAGGGTAGTTAGTTACACATTGTTTGATAAGCATGCATAATTAAAGCAATAATAAAATGAGTAAAAAATTTATAACCATATTACCGAGTTTTTTAATAGTAAAGTATTTTCTTTCAAACTTGAATTGCATCCAAGTGGCTGCATTCAGATCAGGTGTGATATTAAAGTGATATAAGTTGGAATACTTGGAGCCCCAACTTAACATTCACAAAGTCGTACACTCACGGATGAGCTGAATAACTAAGTTTCCATCGGTAGTTTGAAATTTCTAACGATTGAGAACTTTAAAAGTAAATGTATGGAGAATAAAACTCGTAAAAAATTAATTATACATTTTATTATTGACCGAGTTAAGGGTTCTCAATATTTTAAAGTCGCGACACACCATTCTGATTACAATATTTTGCAGCAAAATGGATATTACTTATGTAGTTTTCTTCTTCTTTAAGTGACCTGTCGGGTCTTCCTAACGTTGACGATAACTCGAGAGAAACCATCTTTATCTTGGGTATTTAAATATCGCCATCAGTGGACGGAATTTGTCATTGCCATATAGGACAGATTTCGCAGTTGGTAATGAGATAAATTTTTTTTGAGTTTCTTATAACAATATTAATTATATTACTATTACTAATACTTATATAGCACTGGCGATTTTCAAGGGGATTTTCGCCTTGTCTTTCGAATTCTGTTTTGAATTGGTGGCAAGCACACCCATTCACTCCAGAAGTCGAGATCCAAGTGAAGCCTAATGCGAGGCTAATTGCTGAG